>PVHX01009162.1:0-65270 GCA_004024805.1 Geosciurus inauris
CGCGGTGGCTCACGCTTGTAATCCCAGCACTTAGGGAGGCTGAGACAGGAGAATCGCGAGTTCAAAGCCAGCCTCTCAGCGAGGCATTAAGCAACTCAGTGAGACCCTGTCTCTACATAAAACACAAAATAGGGCTGGGGGTGTGGCTCAGTGGTCGAGTGCCCCTGAGTTCAATCCCCAGTACAAAAAAAAAAAAAAAGAGTTTGGAATTCAGAATTTTTCCTATTTTTGAAAGGTAATGTGGTGTAATTGCTGTCTTGCATAATACCCCTAGTGGGGTCTGGGGTAATATATGACATACCAAGATTAAACACCTTATCTGCAGCAAAAGAAGAATATTTGCAGGTTGGGGTTGTGGCTCAGTGGTAGAGCGCTTGCCTAGCACATGTGAGGCACTCGGTTCAATTCTCAGTACCATATATAAATAAAAATAAATGTCCATTGACAACTAAAAATATTTTTTTAAAAAGAATATTTGCATCAAGTGAAATAATTAAAAGCCATACTCATCCTCATGTCAGTTCTGATCAGGTTTTGACGCAAGGGAATTATGAAAAGAATTTCATTTTCAAAATGGACTTGGTACAACCAGAAAAATTAGAAGTTATACTCCATTTATGTATGATGTATCAAGATGCATTCTACTGTCATGTGTAATTAATTAGAACAATAAAAAGAAAGAAAATGGGGCATGCTTTTAATCCTATATACTCAGAAGGCTGAGGTAGGAGGATCACAATTTTGAAACTATCCTGGACAAGTTGATGAGACCCTGTCTCAAAATAAATTTTTTTTTTTTGGTACCGGGGATTGAACTCAGGGGCACTCGACCCCTGAGCCACATCCCCAGCCCTATTTTGTGTTTTATGTAGAGACAGGGTCTCACTGAGTTGCTTAGTGCCTCGCCATTGCTGAGGCTGGCTTTGAACTCGCGATTCTCTTGTCTCAACCTCCCTAAGTGCTGGGATTACAAGCGTGAGCCACCGCACCCGGCTCAAAATAAAATTTTTAAAAAGGCTGGGGAGGTAGCTCAGTGATAGACCACTTGCCCAGCATACCTGAAACCCTGAGTAAAATCCCCCAAAAAATGAAAAAAAAAAAAGGTTTTGGTTTTCAAACTTTTATAAAAATGTGAGTGTGAATATGTATATAGTTTATTTTTCATTGCCTATCAGGCATATGAGCTCCATGAGGGCAGGGAATTGTATCTATTCTGTTTACTGCTATGGCTTCTGTGCCTGCCCCCAAATTCACATTGCAATACTAACCTTTAACATAATAATATTGGGAGGTGAGAACTATTTTTTTTTTTTTTTTTTTTTTGGTACCAGGGTTTGAACTCAGGGGCACTCAACCACTGAGTCACATCCCCAGCCCTATTTTGTGTTTTATGTAGAGACAGGGTCTCACTGAGTTGCTTAGCGCCTCCCCGTTGCTGAGGCTGGCTTTGAACTCGCGATTCTCCTGTCTCAGCCTCCCTAAGTGCTGGGATTACAGGCTTGTGCCACCACACCTGACAGGGAGGTGGGAACTTTCACAGGTGATTAGGTCATGGAATTAGTGACTTAAAAGAGACCTCAGAGATTTCCTTCTTCCTTCTGCCATGTCATATGAGTGAGACAGCCATCCAAGAGGGACAGACTCTCACCAAGATACCAAATCTGTTGGTGCCTTGATTTTGGACTTCCCAGTCTTGATTTTTTTTGGTGCTGAGGACTGAACCCAGGGGCACTTAGCCACTGATCCTCATCCCCAGCCCTTCTTTGTATTTTATTTACAGATAGGGTCTTGCTGAGTTGCTTAGGGCCTCAGTAAGTTGCTGAGGCTAGTTTTGAACTCACAATCCTCCTGCCTCAGCCTCCTGAGCTGCTGGGATTATAGATGTGCCCCACTATGTCTGACAGCCTTCAAATCTTTTTTCCCCCCTTTGGTATGGGGGATTGAATTCGGGGGTACTTGACCACTGAGCCACATCCCCAGCCCTATTTTGTATTTTATTTAGAGACAGGGTCTCACTGAGTTGCTTAGCGCCTTGCCATTGCTTTGAACTCGTGATCATCCTGTCTCAGCCTCTCAAAGTGCTGGGATTACAGGCATGTGCCACTGCACCCAGGTAGCCTTCAGATCTTCGAGCAGTAAATTTCTGTTGTTTATCAGCCACCTAGTTTATAGTATTTTGTTACAGCAGCCTAACACAACCTGACACATGGCAGGTGTTCCATAATGTTTGTTAAATGAATGAATGTAGCAAGAAAGGAAGTAGATTCCCCCTTTCCTGGTTCCTAGATATCTCTGGGATCCAGATGGCCTGTCTGAGGCCCCATAGAGTCACAGTGTCTGAAGCTCTCTGCCCTTCTACCCTTCCCAGTCTCTTCTGAGTTTTCAGGGGTTGGCACTTGGCACAAGCTCACAATCAGTCCCCAGCTGCCAGGTATTTGGCTTGGAGGTCCCTAGTGCCTCTTAACATCCTCCTTCCCTCTCATGCCCTTGCCCTGTCCCTTACACACTCTGCCCCTCTCTGGCTATTGTCAGAAACAGGCCAGCTACCTGAAGAACACTGTCATGTGAGGCCCCAGTCATGTATTTGTTTGCCTTAGTGGCTTGTGAGCATTGGAGAAATGGAGAAACAAGAGCACTGAGAGACTAATTAACTTTCCTGTGTCCACCTAACCAAGAAATGCCAAGACAGATTTTGACCCAAATTGCTGGCTCCATGGCCACACAACTGCCTCTCCACAACTGTCCTCAGATACACTGTGACAGTACACCCACACTCAGCTTCACAGCCATCTAGACCCACAATTACAGTCCTTCACACCCCACCACCCGGGAGAGGCAGGCGAGTGGCCAAACTTCTGTTATAAACAGGTTTTTATTAAAGATGAGAAGCCAGGTCTTTATTAAAGATGAGAAGGGTGCAGGAAAGGGGGACAATGTCTCCTTTGCCCACTGCATTTGGCTGCTCAGGGTAGGGGAGCCCCCTCTGCTCCACCCATGCCCCCCAAGATGGCACATCTGCATGAGGCTGAGGCATGAGGGACAGTGTGAAGAACAGGGGTGGGTTCCAAGAAAAAAGTTCTTTCCCACAGCCCTAATAAATAACAGAAGGGTTGGGTGGTGCCCTGGGCACAGGCAAGGGGAGACACAGCACCCTGAACCCCAAAACATTTGAACTGGGGTAAGCCCTGCTTAAGTAGGGAGTTGGGAGGGACTGGGTGAGAGGGTACACGTGGGGGAGGGGCTGAGGCAGAAGAGGTACCCCAAGGACCCTGCCATGGGGGAGCCTGCCCCCTGTCCTCCAGCTGGACTCTGTGATTCTGAGGAGAAAGGACCTGGTGACAAAGGATGAGCCCCTCCCCATCTCCTCTGCACACGCTTAAACACAGGCGGTCCCCCATTGACTGGAATCATGCCCACCCACTCTAGAAATCCTGAAAGCCAGGGCTCCTATTGACTCTTCAGACACTGAATGCAGGCTGGATTTGCCCTCCTGCCTGAGGATGCTAACAAGTGAGAGGAAGGCTCCCACTGGCTGGAGTAACCACCTTCTGGGTCGAATTCTGAAAACGGGATTCTCATTGGTTGGGCAATGGCCAACTGAGTCAAGCTTCAGCCCTTAGAAGGAAAATCCCAAGTACAAGGGCCCAAACAGTAGTTGCACCCACTGGGATGTCCCAGAGGGTCCAGAGGCAGGGGTTCCCCCACCCTAATATCCTTCCAGCCATCTTCTAATGTCAGGTCCTGGCTGGTTTGCAGGCAGGGGGCTTTGGCACTCACACAGCACACGCACATACACGTGTGGCAGGGGAGAAATGGGGACGTGGGCAGATTCTGGGTGGACAGGTGGGCCTCACAGCAGGTGGTCGCGACTGGCAAACAGGTAAGGGCTGAAGTTGTCCCGGTGGAAGGGGGAGGGATAGAGTCCACTAAGGGTGTACAGGTCCCGCAGGAGTGGGGTGGGCAGCAGCAGCTTCCGGCCACGTCCACCACCCCCACCTGGCCCCCCAGGTCCAGGAGAGGAAGGCGAGGGGCCCTGGCTGGGAGCTGGCGCTGGAAGGGGCAAGGGCAGCGGTAGGGGCGTTGGCTCAGACCTCAGTCGAGGGCGGGGCACACGAGGCGAGGAACACATGGCTGGGGCCCTGGAGGACACACAGCTGGGAATCAGGTGGCCACGGCGGGCGCAGTTCTGCGGCTCTAGAGGGCAGGCGGCAGACAGCAGGGATTAGAAACCTTGGCAGGGGGCCGTGGAGGTCTACTTGAGACCCCAGTGGCTGCCCACCAGGAAATCCCCTTTATTGTCCCCCCGCTTTCCCACCACTCACTGGATGGGGTGAGCCGTGCCGGTGTCGAATGCGGCCTGCTGGCCTCGGGTTCCTGAGACAAAGAGGCAGAGGGAAGGGGCTAGAGGACCCCTGGAACCCACTGTCCACAGCCAAGAAAGACTCTTTAGATAAAGAGCCCAGTGGAGAAGACAACCAGAGTTCTCTGGATTAATGGTGTCCCCTCAGGAAGGAGAGGGCCTGCACTCCCACTCTTCAGGGCCGTTCCCTCCCTATGGCCTACTCCACAAATATGGCTGGCCTCTCCACCTTCCCATGGCCCTGCCATCCCCACTTCCTGCCTGACCTCTTGCTTCCTTGGGCCCCCTCCACCCACCACCTTCTCCAGCCGGGTACAGACCCCAGCCCCCCTTACCTGGGCCACACTTAACTTTTCGAGGGGGCTGTCCATGGTGGGGGCCTGGCCCAGGTCCTCCCAGGGGGAGAGCCTTCGGCCAGAGGGCGGCCGGCTCTGGAAATTGTGCACAACACAGGTGACCTAGAACAGAGGGAGAGGGGCCTGTTGAGGCCTGAGGCCAACAACATAGGAGTTATGTAAACATAATCTCCATTTTTCACATCAAGAAACCGAGGCTCACATTTTCACAAATAGCTAAGATTTTTGTGGTACTTACTATGTGCCAAGCACTGCTCTTTAACTTTACTAAGAGGGAGGTACCCACAGGACCAGGACTGGGGAGAGGCCAGCGAGACTGTGCAAGGGTGGATTCACCTTGTCTTCATTAAAACTTTTTTGGTTTTGGGTTTGGGTTTTTGGTTTGTGATTTTTGCTTTTTGTTGCTGTGGTGCTGGGGATGGAAGTCAGGGCCTCACCCATGCTAAGTAAGTATTCTACCACTGAGCTGCCCCCCAGCTCCATTTAAACTTTTTTTTTTTAGTTGTAGATGGATACAATGTCTTTATTTTATTGCTTTGTATGTGGTGCTGAGGATCGAACCCAGGGCCTCACGCATGCGAGGCAAGCGCTCTACCACTGAGCTACAATCCCAGCCCCCTCCATTTAAACTTTTGATGTTTTGTACATTGTGATTGCTTGGCATGAATTTTGCTTTTTTTTTTGGTACCAGGGATTGAACTCAGGGGCACTCAACCACTAAGCCACATCCCCAGCCCTATTTTGGGTTTTATTTAGAGACAGGGTCTCACTGAGTTGCTTCGCGCCTCGCCATTGCTGAGGCTGGCTTTGAACTCACGATTCTCCTGTCTCAGCCTCCCTAAGTGCTGGGATTACAGGCGTGCACCACCACGCCCAGCTTGAATTTTGCTTTTTAAAAAGATTTCATTGAAATATTTATCTTGATTGCTGAGTGTTTGTCTTCAATTTTGCATCCAAGACAGTGCCTTGCCCTGATCCTGGTCCTGTTATCCCATTTCACAAATAAGAACACACAGGCCTGAGTTAGGTTAAAGGACCTGCCCAAAGTAATGTGGTACAGTCCACACCATTTATCCTTATGCAGTCCTTGAGCCAGGGGGCTGATGAGAGGTCGCTCATGCAGAGATGGGTGGGTTGGGGGCTCACCAGAAAGGTGGCGATGGCTGCTCCAGTCAGGAAGCCTGCCAGCACATCTGACCAGTGATTGCGGTACTCCGCCACGCGGACCACGCCCACCAGGAAAGCGGGGCACAGCAGGGCCAGGCAGAGGGAGGGTTTAACCAGGCGGGAACCCTTCACACGGAACACGAGGGTAACATACATCTGTGGAAACCAGACTGATCAGGGGACACAATGAAGTGAAGTTGTCAAACCCAAGGGGACACTGTCTTTCAGGCTAGGGGGTGTGATCAGACTTTGGGGCTGGAGGGTGCCATCAGGGGCTACAGGGACAGGGTAATAGACTCCAGGGTTCCAGGGAGCTCTTGCAGAAATCGGGGTATGACTGAAATGGCAACTAGAGGGATCAGGAGTTGGGGTTATGGAGTCCCATGCACACAGTCTGCAGGGTGAGGGACATGTGCCCAGAGCTCCAAAGAGCAGAGGTCAGGATCTGGGGCTCTTGTATTACCTGGGATAAAGTCACAGATGCTTACAGGGGTGGGGGTAGGGATTAGGGTGTGGCCACAGAACCAGAGTGGAGTCAGGCCCCAGGGGCAGCTCCAGGAGCCTCAGCAGGTAGCATGCCCAGCCCCAGGAGACCACTGACAGGGTTAGAGCATCGTCCGGAGACCAGAAAAAGGAATCAAAGCAACAGGGGTTGTGACTAGGGAAAAGCAGAGGGCAGTTAGAAATCCAGGGCCACAAAGGGCAGTCCAAGGCCCTCAAGAGAAGGGCTGAGACCCACCCCTCGGCTCCCACCTACTATTCAGGGCCTGTCCTCTTGTGGGAACCCTAAGGAGCAGGGTTCAACACTCCCAGGGCAGTGTCCTGATCCCAAGGGTGGCGGCAAGAGCCTCCTTTGGTCATGGCATTACCCGGGGAGGAGAATGGTTAGACACCAAGGCAGGCAGTCAAGGGGCAGCAATAGACTCAGGCTCGACGGTGTGGCCAGGACCCAGGGGAGGAGTCAGAGCCTCCACCTTAGGGGCGGGACTATAGCACCTGGGCGTGGCCTGGTGGAGTTTGTGAGGAATCCCAGAATCCCGGCCTGGTAGCCTCCTGACAGGCCGCCCAGCTCACGTGTGTTCCCCACCCTGCCGCTGCTCTTGGTGCTCACCGCCGTGTAGGTGACCGCGTAGGCGCAGAGGGCTGCATCCTTGCAGGGAAAGGCGCGGCGCGCAGCAGCCACGAGGCTGGGGCTACCTGCACAGGCGCCCTGGTCAGTAACAAAGCGGTCAGGCCCTGGACGGTCAGGTGAGGGTGGTGAGCAGCCCAGGGCGGTGTAGTTGGGGCGGCACACTGACAGGAAGTGTGGCGTGGGGTTGCCGGTCACCACCTGCCCCGCGTTGGCAAAGATGGTCGTGGTGAAGAGGCCAAAGGAGTACACGCCTGGTAGGGGGAAGGAAAGGGGTTCATGCCCCCAACCCTGCTGCCCCACTGGCCCTCCTCCTGAAAGCCCCTATGGCTCCATTGGCCGCTAGTCTCCCCGTCCCTAGGAGCACCATTAAAGCACACCTGCGACCATGTCATACCTGGGCCAAGGTCCCCCTTCTTTGGGGACCACCATGATGGACCTCAGGGCCTCCTATCCCCTGGAACTTTCACTATAAGTACATGTGGCCTCGGTCCCTCTGGGATTATCCTATGTCAAGAGTGGCCTTGCCTTGGACCCCCATTATAGCTGAGCTGGGACCCTGCAACCAGTATCGTATCAGGATGGGGCCCAGGCCCGGGATGGCCTAAGAAAACTCTAAGGGTGTCTGGCCTCTTTGTACCTATCCCGAGACCCCATTATTGCTGAATTGCTCCCTCTTCCCCTGGGGCCCTGCAGCCAGAGCTGCAGCTCCAGCCCTTTGCCTCTGGAGCCATGTTTAGGTGTAAGCTCTGCTCTCCACCTCACGACCACCAGTTGTGGTGGGGGCCCCATGTAATGGGACTGGGAGTCTCATCTGCCTGCTCTGGGGTACCAGGCATGGCCCCTTTTGCACTCAAGACTCCCATTGTTCCACCTTTGGGCCTTCTTCCTTCAGCTGCCATCACAGTTGAGTTAGGCCCCTCCCAGTCCCCCAGAACCTCCATTATTTCTGACTGAATCCAAGTCCCTCTTTGCCCCCTGGAGTCCCCATCATGCCAACCCAAAGGCTTCTTCCTTCATACCTGGAATTCTTATTTTGGCAGAACCAGACCATCTCCCTTCACTTCTACAACTGCCTTTCCCTTTCCCATGACCACAGGGTGGACCAGGGGCTGAGACTCTCACCCAGGAAGCGGACCAGCCTCCGCAGCGGGGGGCTGAAGCGGCAGCAGGCCCCTGACACGATGGTGCTCTCCCCAATGATGGGGCTGGCTGAAGGTGGTGCAGGGAAAAAGGCACGTGCCAGCTCCCCCAGCAGGATCTGTGGACAAGACCAAGGTGGGGTCTTCCTGGCCTTTAGGCCCAGATCTCCACCAGCCCCCGTGTGGCCTTCCTGTCACCTGGGAGGTCCTCCCCATGGTCTGACCAATGCAACCCACACCATCTCACCGTAAGGGTGGGCCCAGCAGTGACCAAGGCATAGATGAGGGCAGGGGGTGCTCGGCTGGCAGCCTCAGGCCCCGGATAGGGCTTGGCGTAGGTACTGTCATAGCAGAAGAAGCCCTGGGTATGCACGGGGAAGGTGTCTGTGAACTCCAGGCGGTAAGCAAGCAGAACCACAATGCCCAGCAGCACTGACTGCACCCAGCCCAGCAGGGGGAGAGGAGAGAGAGAGAAGAAAAGGTCAGAGGCTCTGAGGCCATGGAGACAGAAATAAAGACAAAGGAAGGAGACAGACAGACACTGGACGATGGAGAGAGACAAAGACAAGGAGGGAGGGAGAGAACAGAGAGGACAGAGGAAGAGAGAGAGGGACTTGGGAAGAACCAAGGAAGAGATGAAGACAGAAAGTGAGAGTAGACAGGAGAAGGGGAGATGGGAGGGAAAAGGGAAGGGGAGGGAACGAGAGAGAGAGGGAGAGTAGAGGTTACAAAGTAAGAGTGTGAACAGGGCCCAGGCCTGGAACAGAAAGAGACAGACACACACAGTGGGATTATACCACAGCTACCACAGGTAGAACCCTTACTGCGGGGGAGCATCCTACTAAGCCTTTTTTGTGAATTTATATATTTTACATTCCTAAGAGCCCTGGGAGAGAAGGACCCTGGTGCACCCATTTTAAGGATGAGGAAACTGAGGCTCAGGTGCCAACACACTTAAGAGTCCTGAAGTATAGATGGACAAGGCAGAGTGGGATTAGAAGCCAGAGAAGGGTACTTTCTGAGCCCAAGCTCGTAACAACTTCTCAAGAGAAGGGGGACAGCAATGGAGATCCTGGGGTAACAGGGAGAGAGATGGAATAATGGATCCAGGTAGGGACCTGGAAAAAGGGAGACTGAAGTTGGGCAGAGACAGAAGAAGAGACAGGAAGATAAGGGTGCCACCTCTGGGAGAGGTTCTGGGGTCCTCACCTCCACAAAGACAAAGCAGGGAATGATGGAGAAACTCCTCTTCGGATGAGGTCTCCCTCCTGCCATGGTGAAGGCTGGGCCTGCAGAGTGGGGCCAGGGAGTGGGACCTCAAGGGCAACCACTGGGACCCTGGCCCCATCCCTGAACCTTGTGGCCACAGGGACCTCTGGTTCTGCCCTTTGAGCCTTCTGGACAGCTTTCTACAATCCACGTTCTACCTTACTAGCCCCCAGCTCTGCCCATTGGATACCCCACCTCCAACACCGCCTGCTTAGCCTGTCAGGGACCTCAAAGATTATACAGTGGTCCCTTTCTATAGCCTTTGGAGCTGGTAACCAGAGGCCTTTTAGGAGGACCCTCCCCCCTTGGCCTTTAGAAGGGCTCCTCCTTGACACCCACTCCCACCTGTTTTTAGGGGATTCCATGCTCTTTCCCTAGGAAACTCCATGCTCCATGCCCCCAACCCCTGCTGGGCCCCTCTCTTGAGTCCCTTTCCCCATGGCCTCCTTGGGGGTCCCCTCCTCAGTCCCCATGGGCTGTGGTATCTGGTGCGGGCTGATAGCCAGGCCCTCCTTCTCTCCCAGCTGCCTTTCCCTCCTCCCCATCTCCCAGCCAGCTGCCTTTCTCCTTCTCCTCCCCCAACCCCCTAACCTCAGACCCCAGCACTTCAGGGGCCAACAATCACACCTGCTCACACCCATTCTCCCACCTGAACTCACCTGTGAAAATGCCCTAGGGCTTCTGACAGGCTGCCGCCACAACCACCAACTCACAGCCACTCCTGGTGGCCAGCAGGGCAGGGATAGTCACCCCCATGCTGCAGATGTGGAAACCAAGGCCCAGGCAGGCAAGGGTAGGCACTCTGGGTCCAGAGCTCCATTTGCAAGGCTCGTTCTGTCATGTGACACAAAGGGTAAGGGTCACCAGAGGTCCCAGATGCCCCCAGGGTCACCCATATCAGCATCCCCACCGTGTACAACCCAGTCACAGCCTCTGATCCCAAATACTGCACCCCCCATGACATGTATTCATCCATCCCAATAAGGATCAAGAGCACAATGCTGGGTGCCTGCCTCATGGTGAACAAAACAGGCCACTCATTCACACAGGTACCAACACCCACAAGATGCATAACAGCATTCACACACACACCAGGCACAGCGTGCACACAGCCCGTCATGGACACCCACACAGATCAAACATGTCCCCACACACAAAATCACATAGTCAGGCAGACCAGGAGACCCTACACATGTCACAGCTACAAGTACAGCCCCACACAAGTCCTTATCCTGCCACAGCCATGGAAGTAGACTCAGGCTGCCAACACACTTGAGAGTCACAGTATAGAGAATCACCATACACAATGGGAGTCACAGACAGGGTCACAGAGTCACACCGCCAGTTACAAGGCTTTCAGTGACAGCCACACACATTAACAGCCTCTCATCCACTCTGACAGTCACAGGAGAGACACTGTGCCATCCACAACCACAGCTACAATGGTCACACAAAGGCATATACATGGAGCATGACATAGACTCACACATTGAGCCACATGGCCACATAAGGCATACAATCACAGACACATGCCAGTACACTGAAACAGCCACACACACACACCATCAGAATGAATACACAACAGCAGCCACACAATGACAGTTAAATGCACACAACCATACTGACACCAAGACAGCCACATGCAGTAAAAGCAATCACAGTGGGGCCAATAGAAGCCACAACATCAGACAGACGCACATACACACATACCATCTGAGTGATACTGACAGCAGCCACACAACGACAGAGCAGACACACACACGGACACACCCGAAGTCACACAATCACAGCCATACAACCACACACTGACACACGATGACAAACACCCTCAGCCACCCTCAGCACCGTCGCTTGGCTCCTCAGGCTCGGAGTCCTCTCCCCATGCTCCCCTCCCCCAGCCCCTTCTGAAGCCCCAGCTCGCCGCCTCCCTTCCCCTCCCAGGGCTGGACCCCAAGGGACCCGACCTCAGGAACCGGTGTCCCGACCTCGACCAGCGGATCGAAGATGGGAAGGCCACCCGAGGGGATGAGGGGCAGAGAGGACGCCGCAGGCCCCTTCCCTCACCCGGTGCAGGCCGCCGCCGCCGCCGCCTGAGCCCCCGCTCCGCCCAGACGGCCCCGGCACGGAGGGTCAGACAGACCGACGTCTGGCCGGGCGCGCGGACGCGGAGATGGAGACACTGCCCACGAGGCGGAGCGGCGCAGACTCCGCGGCGGCGGGAGGGGCGGGGCCTCCGGGCGCCTCATTTGCATTGCCCAATGGGCGGGGCCTCGCGGCGCCTCCGGAACGTGTGGGGGAGGAGCTTGGGTTGCTCTCCGAGCCGGGCGCGTTAACGTAGACGAGGGTGGAAATGGAAGAAAGGGGGTGGCGAGGAGGACCCTGGGGTGGGGGATATTGAGGGGAGCAGGAGGGCGGGGCTTCCCAGCGTGACGCTGAACCGCGCTATAGCCTCTGGGCCTCAGTTTCTTCATTTGGGCGCTGGCAGCAGAGGACCAGATCCTTAGGACTCCCCAGAAAAAAAGGCTCTGTGGCCAGCGTGGAAGATTGTGTGGTCACTCTTGTCTGGACAGACTGACCCCTGGCCTTGTCATATACTAAGTCTGGTCTCATGCTGTCCCCTGACTCTAGACCCACACATTTCAAACAGTCCCTGGGGTCTCTGCACCTTTCCAGACACTGAGAAGTAAATGGGGGAGTAAATGCGGGGAGGGCACAGGAAGGACAGGAGCCAGCCCCAGAGGCGGAGGAGGATCTCGGCTAGTTTATTTTCTGTCTGGAGGGGTCTTCAGGAAGAGCAGTCCCGGCTGCTCAATCTGTGGAGAAAGAGGGCGGGTCAGAGCCTGGCCTCGCGCCGGGGACCCCAGGGCTTCAGGTCAGGGACCAGATGCCCAAGTAGGGAGCTGGGGTGGTCCTGAGGGTCTATACAGTTGGAATCAAGGGCAGGCCAAGAGACGAATGGGTGGGGTGGCGGCCAGGGAGGATCCTCACCGGGTGGGAAGGATCGACTCTTGCTGAAAGGTGGCCTATCAGAGTCTGAGTCTGAGTCCCAGGAGGGGAGCGGAGGGCTCAGGCACCGATGCCCATTGTGGCCTGTGAGAGAGACATTGTGGCCCTTCACACATGAACTCTGAATGTCACCCTGAATGACCCCTGTCTGAAACCTTCAGTAACTCCTTAATGTGACTTTAGAACATACTTAATGTGACTACAAAATAAGACCCAATAGCTGGAAGGGATGGCACATGCCTGTAATCCCAATGACTTAGGTTGAGGCAGGAGGATCGCAAGTTCGAGGTCAGCCTCAGCAACTTAGCGAGCCCCTGTCTCAAAATAAAAAATAAAAGGGCTGGGGATGTGGCTCAGGGGTTAAATGCCCCTGGGTTCAATCCCCAGTACTGCAAAAAAAAAAAAAAAGACAATAATCCCCAAAGATGTGACCCTCAAATGACCCTCTGAGCATGACCCTACTAAGCAAAGCTGGCTAATGACTCCACCCCCCACTCCTGAGTGATGCTCAGTCCCCTCACCCCTGAGGCTCGAGGCCCGGGGGTGGACTCCTGAAGACATAGTAAGGCCATCAATGGAGTTCTGCAGCCCATGCACAGCAGACCTAGAGAAGATGGAGAGATGTGGATCTCTGGAGACACCAGACTGCTCAGGGTAGGGACTGCCGCAGGGCTGGGGCAGGGGGAGAGGGAGGCCTGGACTCAGGTGGGTTCCAGTGGTCACTGCCAGGTGGAATTGGAGGGAGCTGGTTAGATGAGGATCAGAAGTTAGAGGTCCGATTGGGGGCTGGGCATCACCATATGTCACTCAGTTCCTTCTGGAGGTCATCCTTCCAGCAGCCATTGCCTCCCAGTGGCATCTCCTCAGTCTCTGGCCAGGCAGATGGCTCATAGCCCTGCTGCTTCATCTTGGTCAGGACCTGGGATCCGCAGGGACAAGAGATCAGACACAATAATAATAATGATGGTGGTGAAAAGGGACCATTTTTGAGCACTTATCATGTGCCAGGATGCATTCAAAGAACTGAACCTTCAGTTAACACAGCTACAGGATCAGTGAGGGATGTGTCATTATTATGCCCATTATACAGAGGAACCAACCGAGGCCCACAAACGCAAAATGACTTACCCGTGGTCACACAGAGGTAGGTGGCAGAGCTAGGATTTGAACCCAGCCTCCAGTCTGATGGCAGAGGCTGGTAGAGACCCCCATGCCTCCACCTTGTCCTGGATCCCCCCATCTGCTCTACTCACCTTGCGGCACTTCACCTGTGTCTTTTGCATCTTCTGGATGTTCACCAGGTTCTGCGTGATCTCGTCCTCCTGTGCCTCTGTGGGGGGAGAAGGCTCAGGGCGCCAAGCACAGCAGAACTCTCCCTCTCCCCGTAGGCTCCAGGCACTCACGGAGCTTCTGATAGATGAAGGTCACCTCCTCCCGCACCAGCTCCAGCTCCTCCCACAGGAACTTCTTGCTGAGGGGACAGGGCAGACTAGACCCACACTTGCTGCCACTCTCAGGTCTCCCTTACCTCCCAGATCCCCATCTGTCCAGCCACCCCATCACCCAAGGCTCTGTCCCCCGACACCTGCCTGCCTTCCTCTCACCACTGTTCCCTCTACCTCTCACTCCCAACCCCATCCTCTCCTCCTGACCTCCAGGATTCCACTCTGTCAACCTCTCCACTCCTTTGGCCTCCATCTTTCTACCTCCTGCCTCCTTCAACTTCCTATGCCACCCCAGCCTCCTCAGCCCCTAGCCTCTGAGCCACTCATCCCTTCCTCTTGTCCCCCAAGCCTTTCAATGAGCCCTAGTCCCCGTTATCCAGGCCTCCCTGCCTCTCACAGCCAACACCTACCTGTCCCTGATTTCCTGGGCCAGCAGCTGCAGGCAGCGGGTGGTGCGGACCCGCTGCACTTCCTCACTGTCACGCAGGGTCTTCTGCAGCCCCCGCAGACCTTGGGCCAGGGCCCCATAGAGCTCCTGGCGGCCTTGTTCTGTGTCCCACTTCTGCCCCTCCTTCTCTCCTTGGCGGCCCACAGGGCTCAGCACCTCTGCAGAGAGGTTGGGACCTTGACTGAGCCCTGAGGTCCGTTTTAAGCCCAGCTGGCCCTAATCATGACCTGGCTGATCCTGACCCTCCCCCAACTCCTCTCATCCTAGCCTGACCCTGACAGAACCACCCACCAGCCTGACCTTGACTTCCATCCAATCTTTACCTTCAAGTTGCTGGATTTTGATTTGTTGCAAGCAGCTCTCCTTCTCCAACATGGTCACAGAGTGGTTCAGGAACTCAAAAGCCTGTGGGGGAAGAGGTCAGGCCTGGGGCAGGAAGGAGGGCAAAGCAGAAAATGGGGCCAGAGGTTGCTTAGGGTGGGGCTGAAGAAGTGGTTTACCTTGGTCTGAGCCTGTAGCTGGCTCTTGAGTGACTCTAGTTCGCATCTCAGGAGCTTCTGGGTGTCAGGAATCATAGTGGTTTTAGCTGTGGGCAGAAGTAAGGGTGAACTGGGGTGGCAACAAGAGCAGTACAGAGTCAGCTCAGAGTAGGGATAGAAGCTGGGGTAAAGTACAGATTGGGGGTCTACTGAAGCTGGGGCAGGGGTGAAAGGGTAGTGGTAATGGTGGTCATCTGGAGGGCAGAGGGTGGAAGAAGGAACTGCCAGGTCTTCCCCACAGTTATATTGGGAAGGAATGTTCTCACCTTTGACTTTAGAAGAGCTGGTATCCGAGGGCTTCTAGGGAAGGGGGACAAGAAGGGAGTGGAAATTTGGCCCAATTTGGAAGGCTGGACAAGCGCTGGGTCTCCTGACATCTAGGTGTCCCAAACCACAAGCGCAGGCAAAGTTGCCTCCAGGCACATCTGGCTTGCACATGCTCAGAAATGCACTTGTGTGGCACATCCCATGTGTCTGTAGACCTGTGGATTGCCCCTGACAGCAGATGCCAGCCCTGTCCCTGGCTTGGGTTCAGGTGATGACCCTCCTCCATAGGCAGGAGGCAAATAGCCTTGACCAAGTCTGTAGTGGGCATCAACAGCACTACACACAGATGCCAAAATACAGACACAGACATCCAACCTCAGGCACAGCCATGCATGCTAAGTTGTAAGACCCAGGGCATCCACTTGCTCACGGCTCAGACACACAAGCCAAGTCACAGCCAGAGACAATCACAACCAAATACACCCAAAACCCACCAAATACACACAATATTCCATTCACTCCTTACATTATGGAGATCCTGATGAGAGGACGGTGCTGTTCTAGGTGCTGAATATGCATAGCTGGAGTACCCTTGAAGGTCCCCCTGCCCCATAACCCCTTCCTTAAGTCCCACAGAAGTATATTGCAGTGTTTTCTTGGACTGAAGGGGTTTCCTGGGTGGGGTGACCTTGGCTGTGCAGTGATGCCTCTTCAGAAGGTCCTGGTCATTACAGGGCTCCTGCTGGTCTGGGTTGGAAAAGGTGGGAGCCCCATGTGGCTGAGGTCCCGAGCCCCACCCTGGCTTCCAGTCTATATTTCTCACTGTGTCCTCAGTAGCAGTGCGTCCCAAGGTCTCTGGTTCTGTGGTCCTGGTCCAGTAACTCCTACAGTCCACAGCTTTGTCTGAAGAAGACCCTAGTAGGGAGGGCTTCCTTGAGGGACAGGCCAGAGCACGCCTTGCATCCCCAGCCCCTCCCCCCTCCAGCCCTAAGGCAGCCCCTCAACAAACCCCAGTACTTGTCACACTTCCCATAAGCAGGCAAATACACGTTGGAGGGTGAGTGAGAAGAGGAGCGACAGGGTACAGAGTAGTCCTGGTCCAGGGGTAGGCCAGCCAAAAGAGGGTCACTGTGAATAGGGGGACAGGAGTTTCTTTGAGACCAACCCTCATGTCCCAACACCCCAGACCCTCCCTGACAACCAAGAAAGGCCTCATCCCTGAATACCCAGCCTCTCAGTTATGGTAGGAGCTGAAGCTGGATGAAAGATGAACTCAGTCCCAGAGGTTAGGTTGGGCAATAAGGAGGACCTGGAAGACTCTACAGAAATAAATCAAGCCTTAGAAGAGCCCAGAGATGAAAAGGACATTAATGCTGAGCCGTAAAGGGAGGGCATTTCTGGAAGGAAATAGCATATACAAGGGCTTGGAGGGGTGGAACCCCATGTTCTGTGTTGGTAAATTCAGGATGACTGAGGGCAGCGTCCAAGAGGAGGCAGCAGGAAGTCAGCAGAGCAGCTCAGTTACGGCACTGAGGCCAAGCACAGGAGTTTGGGCCTGGCCCTATAGGTAAATAAGATCCGTAAAGGGTGAGCAGGAGAGGCAGGGCATATCTATTCAATAAATGTTAGTTAAATTTGAGCCCAGCCTGTGCCAGATAAAGCTGGGAACAGGAAATAACCCAGCTCTGGATCTCACACGGCCCCTCCTGTAGAGTCAGAGCTGACACAGATGGAAAAACCTGGGGCAGATCTGTTTGGAAAAACTTCCAGGTGAAGGGCACCTGGCCCTGGATTACACTCAGCCAGGTCTCCAAACCCTCTATACCTTTCTCTTCTGTTGCCCTTGCTACACCTGGTGTTCTTCCCGTCCCAGTCTACCTGGAGGCTCCTACAAAACCCTACTCGGCACACCATCGGAAAACCCCTCAATCTTTTTTGGGGGGAGGGGCTCATATTTTCTGAGTGTTCACTAAGTCTTCACACTCACCATGTAATGTACAAGTTATGCTTCTGCCTGAAATTTTCTAGGTTACCCCTTCAAGAGCCACTGATTTAGGGAGATCCTCATTTCCTGAGGCAGGAGAGCATCACGGATAAGCAAGGAGATCCTCCAGCTGGACGGCTTGGGTTCAAATTCTAGCTCTGCCCCTTCCCAACTGTGTGGAGTTATTGGGCTTCTCGATGCCTCAGTATCCCCAACCACGAAAATGGAATACCATTGTATCCACTTTATGGGGTTGTCATGATTAAGTGTATTGATCCATGTCAATGCTGGAATCACAGTAGTGGGAAGTTCAATGTTTGTTCTTGAATGTCATGCTGAGGGCCTCTAAGACCTTGGGAGCTCTGGGAGATTGGGAGCGGGGAAAGGAATGCCACATCTGAGCTTCAGCTGTAGGAAGTCGTGCCTGCCTTTCCCCTCCCACCTAAGTTGATTGATTCTTCCGCTGTCCTCCCGGAAAAATTCTTTGGGGAAAGGGGCGGGGTCAGCAGCCTGGGCCCCTCCCCCAGGCCGTGAATCCAGCGCCGGACAAGCTCCCGACCTCCTTCCATCCGCACCTACCACATACCACCTACCTGTTCATGCTCTCCCATCAGGGACCGCGAAGCCAGTCCCCAGCTGTGACGCTGAAATTTGATCCTGTGGGGACACCATCGTATTAAAACGCGCGGAGGCCGAGGAAAGAGTCACAGAGAGGGGTGTGGCCGGCGCTTTAGCTCCGCCCCCCGCCGAGGGATCCGAAGACCTATTCGGTGCCTTAGTAGCCGCGATGTCATTGGATAAAAGCCTGGTGAGGGGGCGGGATCCCAGGCTGCTTCTTGCCAGCGGATTATTCAATACCTAAAGGGCGGGACAGGGGGCTGCAGAGCTACGATCCGATTGGTTCGGGCTCAGCTGGAGGCGGAACCCGACCCGAGGCTGGAGGCTGCCCTGAGGGTCCGCGGTTCACCCAGAGAGCTGGAAAGAGGTACGGAGTTCGGCCCGTAGGGCCCTTGAGATCTGGCCCCACGCCTCTGGTCTCCGACTCCTGCTGCTCCGGGCAGAGGCCCGGGTTCCCGACAGTGGGATCGGTGTCCTCGGGATGAGGTTCGGGTTTTCCCAGGATCAGATGGGGCCTTCGGGAGAATTTGGGAGAGGGTCTTCATAGGATATGGCAGGTCCCGTTAGGGGAGGAGGGGTCTTGGCTGTTAGAACTGGATCCTTGGAGGGATATTTAGGAGTTGTTAGGGTGATCTCAAGTCCTAGAGCTGCGGGCTTGAGCTGTTAGGACCAAAATTTGAGGGTCTCAGAAGTGCCATGAATGTTGGGGTAGTCTAGGGAGCCTGAGATCTTAAGGGCTGACATTTGGCGAGTTGGGTTCAGGGTTGTCACAGGACTGCTTTGGGTCTACCCCCACTCCTAGGCGGCTTTCCCTGGATATCTGTTGGATTGACTGTGACCCTCACCCTGAGCAGACTCACAGAGTTTAAGGCCAAAGGGCAAAGGTAAAACTCTGAATCACTTGCTGCCTTGTTCCCAGGGCTGCAAGATGGAGGAAGGCGGGAACCCAGGAGGACTGATTAAGGTGGTCCATCTACTGGTCTTGTCAGGTGCCTGGGGCATGCAAATGTGGGTGACCTTCGCCTCAGGTAGGGACCCTCTGCTTGGCCATCATGGGTACCCAGGGTGGGGATCAAAATGGGAGGAGAACCTGCAAGTGTCCTAATAGGCATGTGGTCCCCTACCTCACAGGCTTCCTGCTTTTCCGAAGCCTTCCCCGACATACCTTCGGCCTCGTGCAGAGCAAACTCTTCCCTTTCTACTTTTACATCTCCATGGGCTGTGCCTTTATCAACCTCTGCATCTTGGCTCCACAGCGTGCCTGGGCTCAGCTTACATTCTGGGAGGCCAGCCAGGTATGTGGTCTTGAGTGCCACTATCATCTGGAGACTTGTTTCCAAGACCCCAATGACCACCTATGATCATCCCTTTGAGGAAGAAAGAAAACATTCCCCTTCTTCCTGGTGGAGACAAAGTTGGGTTACTGCATATCCTAAGCAGTGCACAGCCTACACAACTGTCCCCAGCAGCCCTGTCTATCCTCCAGTATCTCTCTGTTGGCCACTGCTCCCTCTCTTCCCCATGGCTGGGCCTGCTGCCAAGCTGAGGTGACTCAGCTGTGCTGGGGCTCTGACCCCAGATCATTGTTTAAAAACCAGCCCAACTGGGGATTTAGGGTTCCCTACCCCTATCCACACATGTCTGTAGCCATGAGGCAAAGGACCATCTCTGCATCTCAGATTTCTCTACCTTGCTTTCCCTCTGCCCCTCTATATTCCTCTGACGTAGGCAAGTGAGGCCTGACAGGTATTTTCAAGAATAATCTAGAGGCAGAAGAGGATTATGGGTAACTAGAATTTCACAGATGTTTTATTCACTTCCTGTGGACCCAAGCTTGTGGAGTCTGGGCTGAGGCCACAGAGGAAAGAGGGACTCCATGTTTTGAGGTAATGAGGAGGCAGTCAGTTCTCTGTCTTAGTTTTGGGAAGAGAGAGCCTGCCCTTCCATAGCCTTAGTTTGGGGGAACACAGGAGCCAGAGAGACAAGACCCTGCCCTGTGGACTTGCAGTCTGGGTATCCCAGGAGAGAAGGCTCAGGAGTTATAGGGGGGATGGAGTCACTCTCACGGCCTTTCCTTAGGGGCTGCCGGTTTCAGAATGTGCTTTGGGTCCTCATTCTGGGTTCAGGGAAGGAGGGGTGGCTGGCTTTGATTCAGAGCTGTCTGGATAACATTCTGGACGGTGAGGATGCAGAAGGGTGCCCCCCACAACCCCTCCTACCGCCCAGGCTCAGCTTACCTCCTCTTCCTGCTGTCCTTGCCAGCTCTGCCTGCAGCTCCTGAGCCTCACCCTGGCTACTGTCAATGCCCACTGGCTGGAGCCCCGCACTACGGCTGCCATGTGGGCCCTGCAGATTGTGGAGAAGGAGCAGGGCCTGGGTGGGGAGGTGCCCGGCAGTCTCCAGGGCCCCGACCCCTACCGCCAGCTGCGGGAGAAGAACCCCAAGTACAGTGCTCTCCGCCAGAACTTCTTCCACTACCATGGCCTGTCCTCTCTTTGCAATCTGGGCTGCCTCCTGAGCAACGGGTTCTGCCTCGCTGGCCTGGCCCTGGGCCTCAGAAGCCTCTAACATGGACCCTGCATGTCAATAAACACTTCTTTGGAAATGGCTTCTGTTGTTTTCTCCCCCCATGAGAAGCAGGGGTGTGTGTGCGTGTGTACGCAAGGGTAGCCGAGGTCCTGTTTCCCTGTTCACATGGGATGATTTGGAATGTTACTTATTACAGCCCTAAATCTCTCCACTAATGATGCCCATTTATTGAGCACCAGCTGTGTGGCAGGCATGCTGCTAACCATTGCACACGCCATGTATTATTGCAACAATAGCTGGCTCCTATCCCTAAGGGACAATTGTATGTCCTATCCCACTGACATTGGGAGTGACTGTGTGACTTGCTTTGACCAATGAAATGGGAGCAGATGTGGTATGTGTCTCTTCCAAGGAGAAGTGTTACAAGACAGGGCGTGACATGCTGCATTTTCTCTATAACACTACAACCATCATGAGAACCAGGTGTTGGCTATTGTGTGCTATGGAGACTTTGATGCTTTTTGTTACTGAGCATATTCAAGCCCTTCCTAACTAATGCACTGCATCTCAGTTCACCCAGGTAGCAGACTTACGAGGAAGTTACTGTTCCCTGAGACAGTAGATGTGCAGTCAGTTGCTCAAGGTGGTTCTTGCTTGAACACCAACAAATCCTGAACTACTGTCACTACTCTCTTACTGGCTTGAAGAAAACATGCCACCTCATTTGAATCTAGATGCCAGTTCCTTTTAAATATCAAATCTACCTGTGTGGCCTCAAGCAAAGAGCTGTCCCTCTCTGAACTTCGGTTTCATTATGCATCAAAGGTAGTTTTAATTCCAAGAGCCCTTGTGACTTTGAGCAAATGGATGCATCCCACATTAGGACCACGCACTGCCCTTTACCAACACTCAGAATCCTCGCAAAACCCTGTGACATTGGTGCTCTTGCTATGGGCCACTTGAAGGACGGGGAAACTGAGGCCCAGAGAGGTTAAGCAACGTGTCCAAAGTCACAAAACTAGAAAGTGTCCACCTCTTCACCCCTGGGCACAGCATGGGGACCGTCTACCTAGAGTTGGGAAGAAGGCAACGCTTGCCGCTAGCAGCGGGCCGGGCTCCAGCGCGCGGGGCAGCTTCCCGCCCCTCCCACCCGGTGCCTGCCAGCCCCGCCCCGGAGCGGCCCTGCCTCCCCCGCCGTCTGGGCGGAGCCCGCGCGGGATCCGGGTGGTTGCGGGCGGCGGCGGCGGCGGCGGCGGCGGCGACTGCGGGGCCGGGGTCGCGGCCGAAGCCAGGCCGCAGCGAGTCGGAGGCGGAACCCCGCGGGCAGCGCCCCTGGCGCGAGGTGAGCTCCTCCAAGGGAGCGCACCCCGCTCCTCCCCTGCGCGTCCGGCAGGTCCGGGAGCCGGGGCTGGACGGAGGGCGGGGGGCTGGGGAACAAAGGCGGGACTGCCGGGGACGCCTCTGCCTTCTCCCGCACTCGGCTGGGCTCCTCCGGCAGCGGTAACGGGGCGCGAGTGGGCACAGAGCCCAACTGGGGACAGGAGCTGGGACCATATGGTGATGGGGGGAAGCAACCGCGCTCCTCTGCACCGGCTGGGGTGCCCGAAATACAGTGTGAGGGGACAGATCCAAGCCCGCCGCGAACCCTTACGGTAGTATCAGGCGTGCGGGAGGGACAGCAGATGGTCAGGAAGGGGTGGGACCGGCGACAGAGGCGGACAGAGGAGGAGTGGGGCGGGGGCCCTAGGCTGGCGGCCCTGCCCAGCGCGCTTCTCTGCCCCTCCTCAAACTCGTTCTCCCGGAACACCGGGTGGGGCCCGGCCTGGTCCTCATTTAAAATGGACAAAAGCCTCAAAGGTGGTTGGGAAATAGCTTCACCCGGGCTCCCCGTGCCAGTGTGCCTTCCATTCATGCAGGCCTTCTGCAGCTGGGAAACTGAGGCCTGGGGAGGGAAGGAGGGTTGCAGGTACCCCGGAACCCTGACACAGCAGCAAGGCGGATTGTGGGCAGATGCAGGCTCATGGGATCAAGTGCCTGGAGAGGAAGGAGCAAGGGTGCAGGTGATGGTCCTAGAGCTAGGGTTGTTATAATTAGGTGGCTGGGATAACTTGGAATTGCGGACTCTCACACCTGCCTTGCTGGACTGGGGCTGAGGCTGGGGTGAGTCAGCCTTGGCCAGAGGCAGACAGGCCCAGCCCCTTTGACAAATAGAACATGGCAGGTACCCACTTGGAAGGAGAGCTGGGGCTTTCAATCCCCAATGTGTCCACAGAAACCCTCCTCACCCTGGGAGTCAGGGAGAGGGTTGATTTGGGCTTGAGTGGTGGGTAGAACATGCACCCTGGTGGTGGACACCTGCCAAAGTCAACACCTAGGCCCTACAGTGGGGGGGGGGGTCTACCTTTCTGGCAGGCTCCCCCCTCCCAGCTAACACCTGGGCCTCCCAGCTGCTCACTCTGGGGCAAAGTCCACACCTGCAGCTTTTGCAGGCTTCCTCAGTGGCCAGAGGAGGCACCCTCTCTGCACCCCCACATCCTCTGCCCTGTGTCTGAACCCTTAGCCAGGCATCTGGGCCTCAAGACAGGAGCCCCCAGGCCCACCATAACAAAGGCTCAATTTTTCCTTTGTGTGAAGATAAAACAGTATTTACTGAGCACCAACTATATGCTGGGCACTTACTGTCTTATAACCATCTAACCTCCCGCTGTGAGGCACTTAGCAGCCTCCAGGGCAAGCATCTCCCTCTAATTTACAGCTGTGTCCTGCAGAACGGGCCCAGTTCTATTCCCAGGCCAGGCACAGAGGCAGACTCAGTAAGTGCTGAAGGACTAAAGAAACATTTTAAACTCCCAACTAACCACCCTTTTGGGTAGGAACTATAACAAAATCCCATTTTTCAGAAAAGGATGATAAGGTACAGTCAGATGTGATGCAACGCGAGTTTCTTGGCTTCCAACTGACAGAGCTGGGATTCGATCCCAAGCCAGATGGATACACTGGACTTGTAATTGGTGTCTGATTCTCCCTGTAGGACTCACCTTTCCTGGCCGAGGACTCCAGGCCTTGTCCCCCAAGAGGCTCCTGCCAAGATGGCATCAGCAGGAGACCCCCCTGTGGGCCCTCGGGATGCCGCAGACCAGAACTTTGACTACATGTTCAAACTGCTGCTCATCGGCAACAGCAGCGTGGGCAAGACGTCCTTCCTCTTCCGATATGCTGATGACTCCTTCACGCCCGCCTTCGTCAGCACTGTGGGCATCGACTTCAAGGTCAAGACCGTCTACCGCCACGACAAGAGGATCAAGCTGCAGATTTGGGTGAGCCAGGCAGCTCTGTGGGTCAGGCAAGGGTGTCGGTTCCTCCAGGGACGTTCCTTAGAGAGTTCAGGTAGTGGGGAGGGTCCCCAGGGGAAGAGAGCGGTCCAGAGTTGGGGAGGGAGATATCACCTATGGGGTGATGTCATCAGGGTGAGGAGACATGCGCTGGCCTGGGTGGCCTGTGGAGGGTCTGAGGGGAGACATGGCACTAATCTCTGATGTGTTGGAAGTGCTGGTGACAGTGAGGAAGTGGTTGGGAACCCTCTGAGGGGCAAGCCCAGGGAACCCCACTGCTTGTCTTCAGAGCCACACCCTAGTTCCCAGCCCAGCTGCTGGTTCAGATCATCATGGTTTCAAGTGCACCAAGATGTCCTGTCAAGATGTCACCCTTTGACCCAGGTGGCTCTTGGAAATGAGGTCAAAGGCATTCATAAGTCTATGAGAGGCAAATGTTCCTTCAAACTGGGCACCCCTGCAGGGCAGGGCCCATCGTGGCCCTCCCATGAGCCCATGGGGTTCTTTGAGAATGAGTCCATGTCTCCCTATGAGTGGGACTGTGAGGAGTACCATGCAGTGTCCCCCTCCAACAGGGTCCTGCAAGGTTTGAGTGGGGACAGGGTGGCTTTTTGCACCTGACACTGCTCTTTGCATAGGACACAGCAGGCCAGGAGCGCTACCGCACGATTACCACTGCCTACTACCGTGGCGCCATGGGCTTCCTGCTCATGTATGACATTTCCAACCAGGAGTCCTTCGCTGCCGTACAGGACTGGTGAGTGTCTGCTGACCACTGACCCCTTGACCTTTGTCCTTTCCCTCCAATCCCTAACCCTCAGCTCATGGCCTGCCTCCACAGGGCCACGCAGATCAAGACCTATTCCTGGGACAACGCCCAGGTCATCCTCGTAGGGAACAAGTGTGACCTGGAAGACGAGCGTGTTGTGCCTGCTGAGGACGGCCAGAGACTTGCTGATGACCTTGGTTAGTGCTCAGCTTGGGCCTCAGGCCCTGGGCCTCCTAGAACCAAACCCTCATTCTCACCCTCAGGTCCCAGGTCAATAACAGTCACCAGCCCTTTGAGGATCTGGCCAGAAAAAATATTCATGGATAGCCAAGCGCGGTGGCTCAAGCCTGTAATCCCAGCACTTAGGGAGGCTGAGACAGGAGAATCGCCAGTTCAAAGCCAGCCTCAGCAAGGGCGAGGCGCTAAGCAACTCAGTGAGACCCTGTCTCTACATAAAACACAAAATAGGGCTGGGGATGTGGCTCAGTGGTCGAGTGCCCCTGAGTTCAATCCCCAGTACCAAAATATATATATATATATATATATATATATATATATTCATGGATGTGCCACTTTCTCCATTTAATTTGATTTCTGGGAATCCATCCCTAAGAACTTCCATGCCTTGGGAACCTAGTTAATGGGACTGTGATCCTAAAAAGGCAACTGCCTTTTCTCTTCAGTCTCTTTTATGTTATATCAGGCATCAAAACACCACAGTCTGCTACCTGTTTTTGTGCCATCTGCGATCTGTAAATAGTTTTTAACTCTTTTTTTCTTTCTGCTGAAGATGGAACCCAGGGCCCCGTGCTTGCTAGGCAAATACTCTATTACTGAACTACAATTCTAGCCCCAGTTTTTATTATTTATTTATTTATTTGGTTCCCAGGGATTGAACTCAGCGGCACTCGACCACTGGCCACATCCCCAGCCCTACTTTGTGTTTTATGTAGAGACAGGGTCTCACTGAGTTGCTTAGCGCCTCGCCCTTGCTGAGGCTGGCTTTGAACTCGTGATTCTCCTGTCTCAGCCTCCCTAAGTGCTAAAATTACAGGCATGCGCCACCACGCCCAGCTCTAGTTTTTATATTTTAAATGGTTGTAAAAAAAAAAGAGAGAGAGAGCTCAATAATATTTCATGATGTGGGAAATTTATTATTTGTAGATATCCATAAGATTTTTTTAAGTTTTTTTTTTAGTTGTAGATGGACACAATGTCTTTATTTTATTGCTTTGTATGTGGTGCTGAGGATCGAACCCAGGGCCTCACGCATGCAAGGCAAGCACTCTACCACTGAGCTACAACCCCAGCCCCTATCTGTAAGATTTTATTTTAACCTTTTAATTGACACAATAATCATACATAATAATTGTAACACATATTAGGTACAGTGTGATAATGAGGTACATGTATACAGTGTGTAATGGTTAAATCAGAATAATTAGCATTTCCAATTCTTACACCTCCATATTTTTTAAGTGTTTGGAACCTTTGAATGCCAGTCGTTATAAAATATATACTATGAAATTAAAATTGCAATGTTTACATGGGTTGGAGAGGTGGCAGGGCCCAGGATTTGATGCCCAGTACTAGACACACACACACACACACACACACAAAGGAAAGGTAAGCCGGGCGCGGTGGCGCCCCCCTGTAATCCCAGCACTTAGGAAGGCTGAGACAGGAGAATTGCAAGTTCAAAGCCAGCCTCAGCAATGGCGAGGTGCTAAGCAACTGTGAGACCCTGTCTCTACATAAAACACAAAATAGGGCTGGGGATGTGGCTCAGTGGTCAAGTGCCGCTGAGTTCAATCCCCAGTACCCAAAAAAAGTAAAGATAAATAAACTTGTTTATACCTGCAGCTTCCCCAGGACATAGCCATGCTCATTCATTTATGTATTTTGAAGCAGCTTGTCTTATACAGCGACAGAGCTGTGTAATTGAGACCTACTGCATGGCCCAGTCAGCCTGAAATCTTTACTCTCTAGCCCTTTACCTCTGAACCATAATAGTCCTCTTTCCCTTTTCAGGGACAGGGTCTCGCTAAGTTGCCCAGGCTGGCCTTGAACTTGTGATCCCCCTGCCTTAGCCTCTAGAGAAACTTGGACACAGGCACACCCAGCTTCCCTTTTCATTTTTTACATTGATTTCTCAGAGAAACTGTCTTTGTTTTGTGGGACAGGGCCCTGGAGCCCCTATTTGCCTGGAAGTGGGTGAAACTGGTTGTGACCCACCCAGAAGTGGAGTCCTTGCAGGTATTACCCACACCTATTTGCAGAAAACACCTAGAGACTAGGGATGAGGGGAGATGCTCACACCTTGTCCTTAGGTTTAAAATTTTTGAGTACAAAGTAGAGGACAGAATTAGATCCCAATTTTGTAGAATAAAAGACATGCACACATCTGCTCCCCACAAACCCAATCCCAACATTTGTGTATTTCCATAGAAAAAAGACCATAAAGCTAAATAGCAGAAATGCTTTTTGTAATGCTATTAGTAATGGTTTTCTTTTTTTTAGTTGTTGATGGACCTTTAATTTATTTATACGCGGTGCTGAGAATTGAACCCAGTGCCTCACACATGCTAGGCAAGTGCTCCACCTCTGAGCCCCAGCCCCAGTCCTAGTAATGGTTTTCAAGCAGCATGACTACAAATGAGTTTTAGATCTGTCTTGATACTTGCCTGTAGTTTCTAGATTCTCTAGTGAATTTCTGTAGTGAATATCCTCAGATATGTAAAGCATGCGGATTGTGTGAGGCAGAGGCACATGTGGATAAGAAAGCACCCCGTTTGCCCAGGAAGACAGTGTGGTAGCATTACTGTAACTAGGCGCAAAGAGATCCAAGTTCATACCCTCCTTCCACCATTCATTCATTCATCATTCATCAGACTTCCTGAGCACTGGCTCAGGGCTCAGGGTGTGGCTTGGTGGCAGGGCCCTGGTGTCATCTGCGTGTAGTCCTGGGTCTGATCCCCAGGAATTAAAAAGAAATTCCTCTAAGCACCTGTCAAGCACCAGGTCCTCAGCTGTGGATGCAAATCCTACCTCTTGGGGGTGATGTGTTCTAATAGTGGAGATGGATATTAAAATACAATGATATATCTAATAATTACAATTGTATTTAAATTTTTTTGTGTGTGTATGGTACTGAGGATAGAACCCAGGGTCTTATACAGGCTGGGCAAGTGCTTTGCCACTGAGCTGCGCCCCACCCCTTTTCATTTTATTTTGAGACAGGGTCTTGCTAAGTTGCCCAGTCTGGCTTCACACTTGTGATCCTTCTGCCTCAGCCTCCTGAGTTGCTGGGGTTATTGGTATGTGCCACCACGCCTGGCTAATTTTTTAAAAAAATTATGAGCTGGGTACAGTGCCATATACCTATAGTCCCAACTATGTTGGAGGCTGAGGAAGGAGGATGTTAAGTTTGAGGTCAGCCTCAGCAACTTAGGAAGACCCTGTCTCAAAATAAAAGTTAAAAAGGGCTGAGATGGAGCTCAGTGGTAGAGATCCCCTGGGTTCAAACCCCAGTACCACCAGAAAAAAAAAAAAAAGTGTATGTGCTGGGGGGTTAGACGTAGGGCTTTATAGATGCTGAGCATGTTCTTTACCGTTGAGCTGCTCCCCCAGGACCCCCTCATTACATTTTAATAGTGCAGCTTTACACACAGGGATTGAAGCTCTCACCACTGAGCCACACTCCCAGCCCTATTTTGTGTTTATGTAGAGACAGGGTCTCACTGAGTTGCTTAGCGCCTTGCAGTTGCTGAGGCTGGCTTTGAACTCGAGATCCTCCTACCTCAGCTCCTGAGCCACTGGGATGACAGGCGTGCACCACCGCACCTGGCTTCAGTTTGTATTTTTGAGGTTGGGTCACACTGTGTTGCCCAGGCTGGACTTGAATTTCTAGGCACAAAGAATTCTCTCACCTCAGCCTCCAAGTAGCTGGGACAGCATATATACTACTGTGCTTGGTGATGGTGGCATACTTTTTGCAACTGAGCACATCCCCAGAGCACGTGTGTCAACTGGCACCTTTGAGAGGACAAACTTTTCTTTCTTTTCTTTTCTTCCTTTTTTTTGGTAGTGGGAATTGAACCCAGAACCTCACACATGCTAGGCAAGTTCTCGATCACTGAGCTACATCCCCAGCCCTTTACATTCATTTTGAGACAGAGTGTAGCTAAATTGCCCAGTGTGGCCTTGAACTTGAAATCCTGCTTTAGCCTCCCAAGTGGCTGAGATTACAGGCGTGCACCATTGTACCCAGCTCTTGGCTCCATTTTCAAATAAATATCTGGCTTGGCAGGCCTCTTGGGACAGCAGAAATTGGATTGAAGCTAAGCTGTAGCCACCTGTGGACAGTCCATGCCTACTGGACAGTCCATGCCTACTGGACACCCCATGCCTGATGGACATTATTGCCTGGACTGTTGCAGCCACTGCCTATGACAAAGAGATTCTGAGGATTGTCCAGCCCAGGGCTGCTGCTGCAGATTTTTATCATCATTATCAGTAACAGCAGCAGCAGCAGCAGGGACAATATTGTTTTTCCCATTTTACAAATGGTTAAACTTAGGCTCAGAGAGGCTAAGGCACTTAGCCAACGTCTCACAGCAGAATAAAGGGCAGAACTGGCCTTGGAGCCCAAGCATGAGGGGTGCAATGGCCCAGGTTCTGCTCCTGGGAAGTCTCATGGGTGTCTGTACCTTATGTCCATCCAGGTTTTGAGTTCTTTGAGGCCAGTGCCAAGGAGAATATCAACGTGAAGCAGGTCTTCGAGCGCCTGGTGGATGTCATCTGTGAGAAGATGAACGAGTCTCTGGAACCCAGCTCCAGCCCAGGCAGCAACGGCAAAGGCCCAACCCTGGGGGACACCCCACCCCCCCAGCCCAGCAGCTGCAGCTGTTAGGAATGGCCCTTGACTCCCACCTGCCCCCCACCTGCCCCCTCCTGCCTCTGCAGAAACCGTGACTGAGGCATGAGCCACAAGGGCTGTGTCCAAGCTCAGGGCACTCCCTTTCCTGCATGACTCAGCCCCTCTCCATGTCACCATGGTCAGGCAGCCCCTGTCAGAGGCCACACCCCCCAGGGGCTCAGCTCCACGTTTCAGGCAGGGGCTTGGGGACATTGCCATGCACTAGCTTGCTGCTTTCTCAGGCATTTTAACGGGGCCGTGGGCAGCATGTCTCACATGCTTGCGGGAGGGGCGTCCACAGTGCCTTCAACCTTAGAACCATACCCCAGCTCCACCCTGTGCCGAGCACTGCCTGGTGTTTACAGGCTGGAGGAAGATGTCTTATGCTATGAGTTTTCCATGTTATTCCTGGGAGGTGTCGGGGGAGACCCTCTTTCTCAGGTCCCCCAGCTGGGCTTTGAGCCTGTCCCATGAATCTTCTAGAAGCCGAGGTTCCAAGGTGGGGCAGTATTTTGGGCCCTGTAGACGTCTCCCTCTGGCTGGCAGACCATCTCCTTGTAAAAGCAGTGTGAAGGCCCGTGGAACAGACAGTGTGTCAGACCCCCAAACCCCATCAGGGACTCTAAAAGTGCTTTCTGAGCTTCCCTGGGATCCATGTCACTGTCTTGGTTGACCCACTGCACACCTGCTCCTGAACTGAATTCTAGAACATTCCAGCTACATCGGGTAGGGCCAGAAACCGCCCGACCCCAGCATTCCTGCTTGGGGTTTTCCGCCAGGAGTTGACCTCAGAGTCAGGAGATTGGGCCTCCCTCTGGGGCCCCGTCCGGCTGGTTGTGTTTTCAGTAAGATCTTTCCAAATCCTACATCCTGCTAGAAAAGGAAATTGAGCGATGATCCCACATCCTGCACTTGCCGGTGATTTCCTGATGTCAGGTTTGGGCTTCTCCGACTTCTGAAGACCAGTGCCTAGTTCCCAAGCCATGTTGTCAGAGTCTCAGGGACATGATGCTTGTGCCAGTGAAGGAGTCCCTTCTAAAGGCTGCTTTGGGGTCAGGAATGAGAGGTGGGAAGGCAGGTTTCACCAGCTGCCTTCAGTGCCTGCACCTGTGGACGCAGCTAGAGACTGGCAGGTCCTCATGTTGGTGGGGGATATGCTGTGATCAGTGTCAGGGAGGCCACAAAGCTGGGCCTCCTCCTTGAAGGGTGGATGCCATTGAGGATCTACATCTTTTTTTTTTTTTTTTCCCGGTACTGAGGATTGGACTCAGGGGTACTTTACCACGGAGCCACATCCCCAGCCCTATTTTGTGTTTTATGTAGAGACGGGGTCTCACTGAGTTGCTTAGCGCCTTGCTGTTGCTGAGGCTGGCTTTGAACTCACAATCCTCCTGCCTCAGCCTCCCAAAGTGCTGGGATTACAGGCGTGCGCCACTGATCCCGGCTTGAGGATCTACATCTTGGACCCTGGAGCTCACAGGCCCTTCCTACCTACTAGAGTCCAAGCTCACCTGGCATGGCACCTCTCTCTGCTCTAAACCCCTGCTGACCCCAGCCCAGGACTGACACTGTGAGGAAGCCTAAATGAATTGTTTGGGTCCCCACCATCCTGATTCCATGTCAAGGCTGTATCCACTGCCCCAGGCCATGCAGCCAGAATGATTCCCTGCAGTCTTAATAAGCTCTACCTCTCTCCCTGGGTATATGTGTGGGAAAATCTGGTTCAAGTTCAAATTAAATGACCAAACTGAAATGGACAAATCCTACCAACACACAAAGGAGGATATCTGAATATTTGAGGTGGGAGTCAAATTTTCCTCCTTTAATACCAAAGTCAAAGCATCTTGGAAAGTGTTCTTAAGATGCTACATGGCCCACCAGGATTTTGTTGGCCAGCCGTTGTTCCTAAGCTGCTGCCCAAAAGTGATGGATCAGTGTGCCATTAGTTGAGAGCCAAATTTCTCATCACGCATGTGATAAAAAACAGCTTTGGCCACATCCTGAACTTGACCTGATCTAAGTTTTCTGTTTACATTTGATTTTTCAACAGTTCAGCTTCAAGTAGCAACAGAGGGCTGCCTCGGGGTTCTCTCAAGATTGGGAATAAAGTGGGAAACATTTTTTTGTTTCTTCTAAAAACAGAATGGGTTTTAAATTTTATTATATCAAGGAGGTTTAGCTCGAAATGATCACAAGGGAACTGAAACCAGTGTCGTCCTGGTCGTGGAATGGGGAGTATATTTGTTGAGTTTATAAACAGAAATTAAACCAAAGGCCGTGGGAAAACCACTTCTAAGCTGCAGAGGATTGAGGTCAGGAAGAGCTATCCACTAGTGCCTTATTATTTCCTACTGGTAATTTGTCTTTCCATGGGCAGTTTCAGTTTGAGGTTCTATTTTTCTTTTGCTACTCCAGGGATCCCATTTTTGAGTGTTCCTTAACTGTTCCACTCAGACTCATACAGGGTGAAATTTGATCTCAGTATTAAAGCGATAATTCTGCTACTGGCTTCTCCCTGACAATTCTGAAACACACTACTGAATGAATTCTTGGCAAGTCCTTTATATCCTGAATGTGGTTCTGTGTAAGCAATTCCTTGATGTCCAACTTGGAAAGATACGCACTTTTCTCCACATGAAAAAAATACAGTAGTTATGCCTGAATGCATTTGTGCTTTTGTTTCCATTAGTGTAATGCAGCTTCCAGGAAAGGGACGGACAGTCAGTTGAGGGTCATTTGTGATACAGCAGAGCCCTCATCAGGCCTGGGGCTGCCTCTTGTGCTGCCTCATGACTAACAATTTGATTCTGGAAAGTTCTGCCCTGTGGAAGGCAGGGAGGGTGATATTTCTCCAACTAATCCTACTAAGTCTGTCCTTTCCACAGCAGACAGAGACTCCTCTGAACATGAGTCAGAATATGTTCATCCTCTGCTCAGAACCATCCACAGCTCCTACCTTATTTGGGTTAAATGCCAAAGCCCTCTCCCTGTGGTCCACAAGGCCCTGTGTGATCTGACTTATCGTGACCCCACTTGCCTCCCTGTAGTTGCCCCCATAGCAGCCATGTTAGCATATTTGTTTTTATTCAAATATACTGGGCCCATGCTTCAGGGCCTTTGCACTGGCTCCTTCCTCTTTCTGGTCCTCTCTCATCCTAGGTAGTTTTACATGGCTTCCCTTCTCTCCTCTTTTAGGTTTGTGTGCAAGTCCCACCTTTTCATTGACACCCTTGTTTAGTCCTACAACCTCTCTCCAGTGTCTCGCCCCACTTCCTCCTTGAACTTAACACTGATCATGTGAGCTCCATCCTCAGTCTCTCCCCAGTGTTTCTGATGTCCCTTCCCTGCACTTGATATTCCTCCAGAACCCCTAAAACCTAAAATACTATAAAATTTACTAGTTTAGCTTAAGTGTCTCCCTCACAGCTTAAGTGAAGGGATTTTTGTCCTTTTTCCCGCCACATTTACCTCTGTTTCTGGCTGTGATAAAATTTTAAAAAATAATAATATTTGGTCTTTGTCCCCAGTGGCTCCTAGCAAACAGCTTCGAAAACCCTTAGAATCTCTGGAGAGATGGGAGTATATTTTGCACACCAATGAAGTGACTGGTGACTGGGCCCCTCCAGGAAGCTGCAGGGTGCGTTTGGGTTGCTAGAAAGACCAAGGCAGGATTAAGGGGTTACTTGTAGTTCCACCCCTTGGCTTCCCTCTCACCTTGGAGGGCAGAGAAGCTGCAAGTTGAGTTGATCACCAATGGCCAAGGAGTCGGTCAATCATGCCTAGGTAATGAGACCTACAAAAACCCCTAAATAATGGAATTCAGAGGCCTTTTGGGTTGGTGAGCACATTGAGATGCTGAGACGGAAGCTCGGCATATTGTCCACCGCATCCCTGACTCTGTTTGGCTATTCTTAGGTCTGATCCTTCACATTAACCAGTAAAAGTAGGCAAAGCACTTAATTGCTTACTTAAGAAACCAGTGAGTCACTGTAGCAAATTATTGAACTTGAAAGAGGGCAGATTTCAGGAACCCCCAGACTTTGTAGCCTAGTATGACAGCCATGTGGGTAACCAGGGTTGGGTGTCTTCCCCAGAATGCATGTTTTAGAAACTTAATCCCCAAAGTCATATGTTAGTGGTGTTGGGAGGATTCGGGGTGGTCATGAGAGTTAGATGAGCTTCTGAGAGTAGGGACCCCCGTAATGACATTGTGGCTAATAAGAAGAGGAAGAGGGACTGAACTAGCACAAGGGCTCTGTCTTACCATGTGATGCCCTGTATCACTTTAGAACTCTGCGCCACAGAGTCCCCACCTGCAGGAAGGACCTCACTAGGTGTGGCCACTGGATCTTGAACTTGCCAGCATTTGGAATCATGAGTTCAATAATTTTTTTTTTTTTGCTACTAGGGATTGAACCCAGGGGTGCTTAACCACTGACACACATCCCACATCCTGAACCCTTTTTTATATTTTATTTTGAGACAGCATCTCCCTGAGTAGCTTAGGGCCTCTCTAAATTGCTGAGGTTGGTTTTGAACTTGAAATTCTCCTGCCTTAGACTCCCAAGCCACTGGGATTACAGGTGTGCACCACCGCGCCCAGCCTATTTATTTTTTACATTTTGAAACAGAGTCTCACTAAGTGGATGAGGGTCTTGCAAAGTTGCTGAGGCTGGGTTTGAACTTGGGATCCTCCTGCCTCAGCCTCCTGAGTGGCTGGGATTACAGGCATGTGCCACTGTGTCTGGCTCCCAATAAACTTTTATTTTGTACATATTACTCAGTCTGTGATGTTGTTACAGCAATAACAACAATAACAACAAAAGGGACAAAGACACCTGGGAATTCAAGTGAGGGCAGTTTTGGGAGACTGAGCCCTTAAAGTGAAAGGACTCCCTTTGAAATTAAAAGCAACTTCCTGGTAAATGCTTGTATTTCTTGAGCTGAGGGCAGACTCTAAGGAAACTAAGACTGATAGATTCTGCAGCTACAGGCAGCCTCACTGAATCCACACATGCGCATTTCCTGTCTTTTGTCTTACTCTGCCTTCTCTTCTCTTCTAAACGCTTTCTGCCCAAGTTCCCAAAGATGGAAATTTGAGACAGAAAGAAAAATCTCTGTCTTCCTCAACTCACACTTTGTATAAACCTATTTTCCCTGTCAGGCTGTCTCTCGAGTTTCTGTGGTGTGACAGGAGGCAAAGCCAGATGCCCCCAGGCAGGAAACTGTACAGTCTCCCTCTAACACCAGGTAATCTGGGTCAGAATCGAATTGAATTGTAGGGCACCCGGATGGTGTCCAGGGAGAACTGGAGAATTGCTTTGTGTGGAAACCCCCATGCGTGCTCTCAAGTCTTGTGAGAGGCCTGGGTTGTGGCTCAGTGGTGGAGCTTGCCTAGCACGTGGGAGGAATTGGGTTCGATCCTCAGCACCACATGAAAGTAAGTCAACAAAATGAAGACATTCTGTCCATCTACAACTAAAAAAAATGTATAAATATAAATAAATTTATATATAATAAAAATATATGTATCGGGGCTGGGATTGTAGCTCAGTGGTAGAGCGCTTGCCTCGCATGCGTGAGGCCCTGGGTTCGATCCTCAGCACCACATACAAAGCAATGAAATAAAGACATTGTGTCCATCTACAACTAAAAAAAAAAATTAAAAAGAAATATATGTATCAGTATACATGAATTATATATATGATAAAGAAGTGCTGTGAATGCGGTTTCTGTCCCAGGATTCTCAGCTCTGCTCTCTGTCCCTTCCCTCTGCATTCTTGACCCCCACGAAGTGGTGCCCTTGAAACACAGCCAGCTGCCCAAAGCCCCCAAGCTGATCTCCTTGGCCCCCACTAGGCCCGCTTCAATCACTGCGCCAGGAGGTGGAATGTGCTGATTGGCTGTCGGGGATCACATGCTCACCTCTGGCTCAGGATTGGAACCTGTGAGACCAGCGGATTCAAAGAAAAATAGATGTGTACTTGCCCAGAGTGGGAGGTTGATTGCCACGGTAGCAAATACGACCTGTGCCCATTCTATCCTCCTTTAATCCAAGCAAAACAAAGGCTGGAACCTGGCGCGAGACGCACGCCTGTAATCCCAGCAACTCCAGAGCGCAAGGCAGGAGGGTCTTGAGTTCAAAGCCAGCCTCAGCAACTCAGCAGGGCGCTATGCAACTCAGCCAGACCCTGTCTCCAAATAAAATATAAAAGGGGCTAGGGATGTGACTCAGTGGCTGAGTGCCCCTGAGTTCAATCCCTGGAGAATCTGCTAAACCTCTGTTTTGCAATCCCTAATGAATAATTCAGCCTCCTGGGGTCACTGGATGACACCCTTGGTTCATGGATTCTCAGCAGAGACTATGGCTGCCCTAACATCCCTGGGGTAATCTCCAGGCCCAGGCCACATCCCTGTCGAATTAAATGAGAAGGGGCAGCCGGGTGCAGTGGCGCAAGCCTGTAATCCCAGCACTTTGGGAGGCTGAGACAGGAGAATCACGAGTTCAAAGGCAGCCTCAGCAACGGCGAGGCGCTAAGCAACTCAGTGAGACCCTGTCTCTACATAAAACACAAAATTGGGCTGGGGATGTGGCTCAGTGGTCAGTGCCCCTGAGTTCAATCTCCAGTACCAAAAAAAAAAAAAGAGAGAGAGAGAGAGAGAAGGGGCTGGGGGTGGGGCTCAGTGGTACAGCACCTGCCCAGCAAGCTCAAGGGCCCTGGGTTCCATCCCCAGTACTGCAAAAAGAGAGGAGGAGGAGGAGAAGAAACAGCAGGAAGAAGAGGGACCTACAGCAGAGGTTCTCAAACTGGATTCCCTAGACCAGTAGAGTCTTGTTAAGAATGTTTGAGAAATGTAGATTCCTTGGCCCTATTCCAGATCCCTTGAGTCAGAAGGTACCCAGTTTTTAACAAGCCATCCAGAGGATTCTAATGCATGCTCCAATTTGAGGACTCCTGGGCTAGAACAAAAGGGACTCGAGAGACATGACAATCAAACCGATGTGTGGAGCTTGTTTGGATCTTGATTCAAAGACACTGAGTATAAAAAGGTATTTTTAAGCTAATCAGGAAAATTTGATGATGGCCCAGGTATTAAGTGATTCCAAGGAATTGTCGTAGGTGTGATAATGGCATTATGGTTGGGAACACAAATGAATATATTTTTAGAGATGTCGACTAAAGTATGAAGAGGAAAATGACATTGCCTGGCATTTGTTTTAAAATAATTCATCAAAATGTCTCACCACAAAAATAGAGTTTGTAAGCGAGGTGATGGGATATGACTTAACCATTCGGCATCGTATACACGTTCCTGAGCCCAGGTTTCGAGGCTCATCCCAAGAAAAACCAGCATCCAGGAGGTGAGCCCTGGGGAGAAAGACTTTATTCGGAGGTCACAAAATGGAGAAGAGGGAGCTTTGCTCACACATCAATTTCTCAACACTGAAGGGTCCAGGGGTTCTAGAAAGGAATAAGGAAAGAAATGGACAGGCTAATAAGGAGGAGGAATATTCATGTTTCTTCTGGAAATGAGCTGAGATCTTCCAGGAACTCGGGTGCCATCACTTTTTCACCTGCTTTCATGGTCTGGTATTTCCATGGTCTGGTATTTCCGGAAGTGGTTGAGGTTGATTGATGCCTGTAGCCTCCAGGATTGGGGCTGGGAGACACACTGGCAGATCTAGGTCAAGTTAACCCTGTGGTTATGGGTGAAGCATTTCTCGGAGGTTCAACATGTCTACATGCAGAGTGGAGTAAATCTAACTCAAAAGTTAAGGCAAGCCGGGCGCAGTGGCGGGGCCTGTCATCCCAGCACTTTGGGAGGCTGAGGCAGGAGGATCGCGAGTTCAAAACCCAGCCTCAGCAACAGCAAGGTGCTAAGCAACTCAGTGAGACCCTGTCACTACATAAAACACAAAATAGGGCTGGGGATGTGGCTCAGTGGTCGGGTGCCCCTGAGTTCAACCTCGGTACCAAAACAAACAAACAAACAAAAAACAAATTAAGGCACAAAGGATATGCGACATTCCAGCAGAGATGCCAAGGCTTCTTCTTATTCCAGTCACCCATGGGACACCTGCAGGCCCAAGTGAAGAGTGAGTGTTTCCAGCCCAAGTGACCTTCAGGTCCCTCAAGAGAAACCTAAGCGAACTTCCTCATCATTACCTGCGCGACAGAGGCGTCCTCTATAGCAGAGCTAGTGCAAGACTAATAATGTATTGCCCGGCAGTGTGACCTCCAAAATTAGTGTGGCTTTTAGTTTTGTTTGATTTTGGTACTGGGGATTGAACCCAGGGGGGCTTATATCACTGAGTCCCATCCCCAGCCCTTTTTATTTTTTAAATTTTGAAATGAGGTTTCACCAAGTTGCTGAGGGTCTTGCAAATTTGCTGAGGCTGGTCTCGAACTTGTGATCCTCTGGCTTCAGTGTCTGGAGCAGCTAGCGTGAGCCACCACATCCAGCTAAAATAAGTGATTTCTAAGTCAATTAAGACCAAGTAAAACTTGAAGGTTTATTTTGATTTTTTTTTTTTTTTTTTTTTTTGGTACTGGGGATTGAACTCAGAGGCACTCAACCACTGAGCCACATCCCCAGCCCTATTTTGTATTTTATGTAGAGACAGGGTCTCATTGAGTTGCTTAGCACCTCGCTGTTGCTGAGGCTGGCTTTGAACTCACGATTCTCCTGTCTCAGCCTACCTAAGTGCTGGGATTACAGGCTTGCGCCACCGCACCCGGCTTTATTTTGATTTTTTCCTCAATAAGATATACATATCAAAATATTACAGCATACCCCATATGTATGTAAATGATGATTTGTTAATAAAAAATTAATGAAGTTCTGAGGGTGTAGTTGTAAGGGCAAGAAGATCAAAGGCGGCAGCAAACCATGCAAGTCACTTCAGGCTTTTATTCAGGAACAGGATTCATCTGCGAAGGTGATGATGGTGGACCCATTCTCCTGGTGGAAAATGAGCCACTGAACAAAGAAAGGGACTGGGCTTTTATAGGTTTATGTTGGAGGGTGGCACAGTGGAGACATGCCGGTTTTCTTGAGCACTTAGGAATTTGGGGCTAGTTCCATAAATCAATGAAGTGGTCAGTTTTAGTGCCCAGGAATTTGGGCTCAGGGGTCAGGGTCCTGCAAGCTGCAGACCCCTGACGGAGCACCCTTCCCTTATCTGCAATTAGTCTTAGGGAAACATTCATCAGGGGAGGGAGGGGTGTTAGCATAGAGCTATTTGCCTCTTCCCTCAAGCTACACTGTTTTCAATTCCCATTTCCTATTAGTAGTTCCATGGTAGAACACCCCGGGGTTCCACCGCCAGCACTGCAAATAGTAATAATAATGATGAGGATGTAATGCCAGGGGTGGTGGCTCACGCCTGTAATCTCAGCAACTCAGGAGGCTAAGGCAGGAAGATCACAAACTTGAAGCCAGCTTGAGCTACTTAGACACTGCCTCATAATAAAAAGTAAGGGATGAGCATGCAGTTCAGTGGCAGAACACTTGTAGGAGGCCCTCAGCACCACCAAAAATAAAAAATAAATAAATGCGCTAGGTGCAGTGCCACTTGCCTGTAATTCAGAAGTCTGAGGCAGGAAGATCAGAAGTGAGACGACAATCTGAGCAACATAGCCAGACCCTGTCTCAAAATAAAAAATCAAAAGGGCTGAGGATGTAGCACAGTGGTAGATGGTCCCTGGGTTCAATCCCTAGTACCACAAAAATAAATAATAAACATAAAAGTAAATAGAAGCAGGATACATAAAACAAATATGTTAAAACCTTTATGTCATTGATTCTGGGTGATGAGTCTTTAGGGGTTTCTTTGGATTGAGTCTCTTGACATCCGTGAATGTTCTAGATTTTTCACAGAGTAATTTACAAAACAAGAACATCGTGTGAGAAGGACGTGACATCTGCTACAGTTTGAATGTGGTTTGTGCTCCAAAGGCTCATGTGCTGGGAGCTGTGTCAGCCATGTGGTCGTTTGAGAGGTGATGGGCCCTTTAAGAGGTGGAGCCTCGTGGGAGGTCTCAAGCCTGGCCCCTCCCCGTTAACTTGGCTTCCTGTCTGTCTATGTAATATTTCCTTCTTGCCTTCAGCTCCTCTACTGCGGTTCCATCTGTCATGAGGTAATAAAACCAAGGAATCCCTCACCAGAGCTGGCACTATGCTGTTTGGACTTTCTGGCTCCCAAACTAAGCTAAATAGAATTATTTTCTTTATGAGTACCCAGCCTCGGGTTTTTCACTATTGTAACAATAAAAGGACTTATACACCATCCCTTTCAGGTATTTCAAGCTGAAGTCATTGCTAGCTGGTTTGAAAAATGGCACTATGGAGAAAGGAGTCAGGATGGATCGGGGTTTTCTGAATTCTTTATTATCAATCTTGCTTCCCAAAGCAGTGAGTGCCACAGAGAAATAAAAATGAGGCCCAATTTCCAGAATCCAGGCGGGCCCATGTGTCCTGTCTTCTCCAGGGCTGTGTGTCAGCCTAGCTTGATGAAGAGCAGCAGGGTGGCGAGGATTCCTGGCAACTGAAATGGAAGAAGAAAGAAATACTGAGGTCTTTTTTTTTTTTTTTTTTTTTTTTTAATATTTTTTCCAAACTTTTATTTTATTTATTTATGTATTTTGTATGTGGTGCTGAGGATCGAACCCAGTGCCTCACGCGTTCAAGGCAGGCGCTCTACCACTGAGCCACACCCCCAGCCCAGAAATACTGAGGTCTTGCTAGAGACCCCAAACCAGTCCAAACCGGAATCTAGGGGTAAGGGGAACATCCTGAAGCAGAAGTTTTACAGAAGGCTAAAGGTCTGTCTGGGCCAAGGTAAAGCTACTTTGGTCCTGTTAACACAATGAACCCATCGGTGGGTAGAGGGCATAGGACTTGTCATGGTGTATCTGAGCCACTGTCCCTTTGCTTTGCTCAGATCTTATGTGTCCTGTTACTGTACTCTCCTGATTCCTGAGGACTACATTTCCCAGGCTCTCCTGCTTCCAACTTCCTGAAAGATTTGGCCATTAGGAAGCACAGGCTGGAGATGGGGGGGCAGGCGAAGAGGGGTTGGGTGTTTCTTTGACCCCCTCTCTTCGACCCATCCTGAACTCCACACATCCACGCTGTGGGCAGACAGCCTCTCCTGGTTTCCTGTTGACCTTCTTAGTTGTTCTACCCATTATTGAAAGCGTGGTATTAAAATCTCCGACAACTATGGTTGACTTGTCTATCCCTCCATCAACTCCATCAGTTTTTGCTTCATTTATTCTGGAGTAGCATTTTGAGGTGCACGTGTGTTTATATTTATGTTGTTTTTGTTTGTTTTACACTTTTATGTATGTATAATGTTTGTAATTATAATGACTTCCATATGCACTGACACATATCATTATGAAATGGCCTTCTTTGTCTCTACTATTTTTTGGTCTGATGTTAGGGGTACTGTTAATATGGTACATCTTTTTCCACCCTTTTGTTTTCTTTCTTTCTTTTTTTTTTTTTTTGATACTGGGGATTGAACCCAGGGGCACTGGACCACTGAGCCCCATCCCCAGCCCTATTTTGTGTTTTATGTAGAGACAGGGTCTCACTGAGTTGCTTAGCACCTCGCCGTTGCTGAGGCTGGCTTTGACCTCACAATTCTCCTGTCTCAGCCTCCCTAAGTGCTGGGATTACAGGCTTGAGCCACCGTGCCCGGCTCCTTTTGCTTTCAAAACACTTGTGTCCTTGAATCTAAAGTATTTTTCATACACTGAATATAGATTGATCGGGTTTTTAAATCCATCCTTCTAATCTTTGTCTTTGAACAGAATGTTTAGTCCCTTTACATTTAATGTAATTGCTGATAAAGTAGGATATCCATCTGCTGCTTTGTAATTTGTTTTTTCTTTACTCTATGGTTTGACCCTCCATTCTTTCATCACGAACTTCTTTTGTATTAGATATATATATATATTTTTTTAATTTTTATTTATTTATTTTGGTACTGGGGATTGAACTCAGGGGCACTCAACCACTGAGCCACATCCCCAGCCCTATTTTGTGTTTTATGTAGAGACAGGGTCTCACTGAGTTGCTTGCTTAGCGCCTCGCCATTGCTGAGGTTGGCTTTTGAACTCGCGATTCTCCTGTCTCAGCCTCCCTAAGTGCTGGGATTACAGGCTTGAGCCACCGCGCCCGGCTCTATTTTGTGTTTTATGTAGAGACAGGGTCTCACTGAGTTGCTTAGCACCTGGCTGTTGCTGAGGCTGGCTTTGAACTCACGATCCTCCTGTCTCAGCCTCCTTAAGTGCTGGGATTACAGGCTGTGCCACCGCACCCGGCTTTCTCACCTCTTTCAATGAACTTGTGTCAATCTCTTTGAAATATTCACAGAGTCAAAAACTTGGGACCTAACTGGTCAGCATCTTTTGCTCTTCATTTTGGCCTGAGGGATACCCTTTAGGATTTCTTGTGGGGCAGGTCTGCTAATGACTACTTTCCTTGGTTTTGGTTTACCTGGGAATGTCTTAAGTTCTCCATCATTTGTGAAGGGTAATTTTGCTGGTTATAGAATTAGTTGGGGGCCTGGAACTATAGCTCAGTTGGTAGAGTGCTTGCCTTGCATGCACAAGCCCCTGGGTTCAATCCTCAGCACCACAAAAAATAAAAAAAGTACTAGAATTCTTAGTGGACAGAATCTGTTTCTCTTGTCCTCCATAGTTTCTCATGACAAATGAATCGTTACCCTCTTTATTTCTTTCTTTGGTTTCACTTTGACTTTTGTTTGTGTTCTGCTTTGGATACTAGAGGGTAGAACCCAGGGCTTGACTCACACCAAGTGCACGCTCTGCCACTGAGATGTCCCTCCTGTCCTGTCTCCTTACACAGTGTGTAGGTGTGGATCTCTTTGAGTCTGTTCTACTGGGAGTTCATCCAGCTTCCTATACGTGTAGATTCTTGATGTGGAGACTGTCTGGTGACTGCCCTTTTCCTTTTCTTCTCCCTTCTAGGACACCTGGTGCACATATGTTGGTCTTTTTGATGGTGTCCCATAGGCCCTTGAGGCTCTGTTAATTTTTCTTTATCTTTCTGTCCCTCAGACTAAATAATCTCACTTGGTTCAGCTTCAAGTTCACTGATTATTTCTTCGGTCAGCTTAAATTTGTTACTGAATCCTTATAATGAAATTTTTATTTTAATTGTATATGTTGATTCCAAAATTTCTATTTATTTCTTTTTAAAAATCATACCTGGGAGGCTGAGACAGGAGAATCGTGAGTTCAAAGCCAGCCTCAGCAAAGGTGAGGCGCTAAGCAACTCAGTGAGACCCTGTCTCTACATAAAACACAAAATAGGGCTGGGGATGTGGCTCAGTGGTCAAGTGCCCCTGAGTTCAATCCCCAGTACCAAAAAATAAAAATAATAATAATGATAATAATACCTGGTCTTGGGGTGTTACTCAGGATTACAGTGCTTGCTCAGAATGTGCACGGCAGTTTGGCAACAATTTGGCAACTCTGGAAATCATATTTGTACTTCCTCTCAGTTATCTTTTTTGGTAGAGTTCAATCCTGGGGATTGAACTCAGGGGGCTTAACCACTCAGCCACATCCCCAGATCTTTTTAGTTTTTTGTTTTGAGACAGTGTCTTGCTACGTTGCTGAGGCTAGCCTTGAACTTGCAACCCTCCTACCACAGCCTCCTGAGCCACTGGAATCACAGGCATGCACCACTGTACCAGGCAAGGCCCCACATATTGAAGCTCCCACCATCTCCCAGTAGTACTACAGACTGTGACCAACCCTTTACCACAAGGGCCTTTGGGGGACATTCCAGATCCAAACCCTAACATCCAGCCCTAGGGATTCTTAGATAGCAACTGGAAACAGACTGGGACAATTATCCATGTCACGGAGCTCTTCAGACAGGGCTCAGGAGTAAGAAGAGCCCTTGTATATAGGGTCTCCACTGTGAGTGACCTTCAGGCCTCTCTAGTGAAGTATGGAGAAAACATCACCTTTCAGCCACTGTCCTGTGACCCCTACACTAGGCAAGGCCTCTCTAAAACTGAGGAGAACCTTCCAGAATCAGTTCATGCAGGGCATCATGCAAAGCCTTTGAATTTCACTTCATCAGTGCCTCCCAACCAAAGAGAGGAGGCCACGGCCATGACCCTCAGACAGACAGCTAGTGAGTGATACAGCCAAGGCCAAGTCCAGTGTCTCAGCTCTTGTCCACATGGGACCCCCACCAGGAAAGAGGTCAAGAGGACACATCCCCAGAATGAGCCAGTGTTTTTCCTCTCCCAGGGGGGAGGCCTCAGTACTCTCTTACTGACCCTTTTCTAGTGAATTTTCTTTTTCTTTCTTGTCTTTTGTTTTGTTTTTGCAGTGCTGAGGATGGAACCTAAGGGTCTGCACATGCTGGACAAGTGCTTTACCACTGAGCTGTGTCCCAGCCTGCAGCAAGGACCTTTAACGGAAATAGTCATTTGAACATCAGCTCTACCTGGGGGAGATTTTGATCCTTTGTTCACTATTCTGCTCCCTCCCACCCCCTGAGGAGAACAGAGTTCAGCACACCTTAGGTGCTCCTTGTGGTCCCACGTGGTAGTGCACACCTGTCATCCTAGCAACTTGGGAGGCTGAGGCAGGAGGATCCCAAGTTCAAAGTCAGCCTCAGCAACTTAGCAACTGAGCAATTTAGTGAGACCCTGTCTCAAAATAAAAAATAAAACGGGCTGAGGTTGTGGCTCTGTAGTATAGCACCCCTGAGTTCAACCCCCAGTACCAAAAAAAGAAAAAAGAAAGAAAGAAAGAAAAAGAAAGAAAAACCTCCAGAGAGGCCAGGTCTTACCTGTACCACTGCTGCTCCAAGAGAGACCCCACTCAGGGTGGAGCTCTGAGTCTGGGTTATCTTCAGGAGCTTGAGGAAACAGCCCTGAGGGTGCAAATATCAAAGCCAGGAGGGAGGAGCTGGTTAGGGACCATGGACTCAGAGCCTCGGTCACTCTACTCCTTGGGTAGTTAAGAGACCTCTCAGAGGAGATGGGGACAAACCCTTAGTGCCTGGGCGCCTTCCCCTTCGGCTGTCTGCCTCTAGTGCAGCATCTTCCCTGGCCTCCTCATCGCACTGCCCCGCATGGGCTACACAGCTCACTCCCTTCTACACCTGCGCTGGTGTTCAACTGCCATGATAACCTGTGGCCACACATCCTGAAATAGAGCTGTGGGACCTTGGAGAGGTCATTCCAGCTCTCAGTGCCTCTGCTATCCCATCTATAAATGAGACCCACAGAATCTGCCTTGCAAGATTTTCTGTGGGGAGTAAAACAAAGAATCTACATGAAGTATGGCAGTGGCCTGACACACAGCAAGGAACCAGCCTGCCTGCCTTCCTTCTTTCCTTCCTTTCTTCTTTCTTTCTTGCCTTTCCTTTTTTCTTTCCTTTTCTTTTTTTCTTCATGGTGCTGGAGATTTAACCTAGGGTCTCATTGAGCTATGCCCCCAGCTCCTGTTAGTTATTGCCGAGTGCTCTTTACATATGAACAGAAGGGCTTTATCACATATGTATTCAGCACCTTCTCAGCCCTTTAAATGTATTTTTTTACTCATATCTCACTATAACCTCATGAGGCGGGTACTGTAAGTTTATGAGGCTCAGAGAGGTGAGAAGAACAAATGGGTGGCAGGGCAAGTCACCTAGAGGTGGGAGAGACTGACAACACCACATGGTTCTCATGTGCATCAAAAGAGCATTGTCAGCGGGGGGCAGTGACGCAAGCCTGTAATCCCAGCACTTAGGGAGGCTGAGAGAGGAGAATCGTGAGTTCAAAGCCAGCCTCAACAACAGCGAGGCACTAAGCAACTCAGTGAGACCCTGTCTCTACATAAAACACAAATAGGGCTGGGGATGTGGCTCAGTGGTTGAGTGCCCCTGAATTCAATCCCCGGTACTACCCCCCCCCCCAAAAAAAGGAGTGGTCTCCAACTCAGAAGTGATGTGATGAAACTCACAGTGAGGCTGGAGACTGGCCCAGTGGTCAAGTGCTCACCTAACAGGTATGAGGCCCCCCACTTTGTCTGGTCTCCTAACATCTCTGAGCCTCAATACCTCACCTATAAAATGGAAAAAACTATCGTACCCACCTCGTGAGGTTATTGTGAGAGATAAGTGAGAAAATCCATGTGAAGGTCTGCAAAGGTGCTGAATACAAGTGTAACAAAGCCCTTCTATTCATATGTAAAGTGCACTCAGAAATAACTAACAGTGCCAAATTAAAAAAAAAAACCAGACTCAGTGAGTGCTTGATCACGTGGTTGGCCATTACTATCACAAGGATTACCATATTTTTATCATGATTGCTGCAGCTTCCTTCAGCTTTCTGTAGAGCAAGCAAAATGCCCCAGACTCAAAATGATGTGGATTCAGATCCCAACTCTGTCAAAGCCATGTGACCTTGAACTAGTCATATTCCCTCCCTGGACCCCAGTTTCCCGTCTGTGAAGTGGGAAAGGTAACTTTAACTTCCTAATATAGTTTGGATCTAGAACATTCTCCAAAACGCATGCGTTACAGTCTTATTCCCATGTGGCACTATTAGAAGGTGGTGGAGCCATTAAGAGGTGTGACCTAATGGGAAGTGTTTAGGTCATGGGGGTGCCCATGAAGGGACTGTAGGACCCTGGTCTCTTCCTCTCTCTTTTTCATCCATGGCCATGAGGTGAACAGGCTTTATCTGCCACATACTCTTGCCATGGTATGTTGTTGCCTTGCTGCAGACTAAAAAATTGTGAGGCCAATTGACCACAACTGAAACCTCTGAAAGTATGAGCCAGAACAAACCTTTCCTCTTTTTTAAGTTGATTATCTCAGATATTTTGTTATAGCTGAGTAATACACTCCTCAAGATTATATTATTAAAAGGAGCTAAGCCAGGCACTGTGGTCCATGCCTGCAATCCCAGCAGCTCAGGAGGCTGAGGCAGGAGAATCGCAAGTTCAAAGCCAACCTCATCAACTTAGTGAGGCCCTAAACAACTTAGTGAGACCCTGTCTCTAAATAAAAAAATAAAAAAGGGCTGGGGATGTGGTTCAGTGATTAAGCGCCCCTGGGTTCAATCTCTTGGACATGGAAAAAAAAATTGATTTCTCTCTCCCTCGTCTCCTTTGCTAGGGTCCCCACAGATAAGCAATTTTTAGAAAAATCACCAGCCCTTTGGGTCTGTGGAAGCAACACACAATTGAAACTTGAGTTACCTTCTGGTGGATGACATCTTTGGAAACTGTGTGCCCGTCACAAGCTGCAGTTCCTATGGATTTGCAACAGCCTCTCGGGTAGCTGTGACCAATTGTCATTTCAAAGTAAGAGCCAGAAAAATCTGTGTAGTTATTCACCCCACAGCACTTTAACTGCACAAAGAGCAAAAGAAGAAATATTGAAGACTCCCTTTCAAATAATAAAATAATAACAGTAGAAATCAGTCACCATGGCTACTGTCCAGAGCAATCTGCTAAATGCCCCAACACCAATGCCTCCAGCCTCACTCTGCATAAAGGCAAAGGCCCTGTACAACCTGCCTCTTCACCTGCCTCCCCTTGACTTACTCAGCTCCAGCCACACTGATTTCTTCACTGTTCTTCAAACATCTGCTTTCAAATATCTGCTGGTTCCCTCCTTTACTTCATTCAGGTCTCTGTTCAAAGGTCCCTTCTCAGATAGGCTTGTCCTGACCACCTTTTCCATATTTAGCCACAACCCTTGGATCAGTCAGGCTGGGCTCAGTTATGTGGCTGTAACAAAGAGCCCCTCCATCTCAGTATAGTCATCCTTGGTATCTGTAGGAGATAGGTTCCAGCTACCCTGCCCCACCCATGGATACTAAAATCCATAGATGCTCAAGTACCTTATGTAAAATAGAGTAGTTTACATAGAACCTGCACACATCCTCCTGTATTCTTTTTAAAAATTTTTTTTAGTTATACATGGACACAGTGTCTTTATTTTGTTTACTTATTTTTATGTGGTGCTGAGGATCAAACCCAGGGCCTCACACATGCGAGGCAAATGCTCTGCCACTGAGCCACAATCTCAACCCCTCCTCCTGTATTTTTTAAAACTTCTCCAGATAAGAAGAATGGCTAAATTTATTGTGTCTCACTTTATTGTGTTTCATTGGCACGGTTTTGTTTTTGTTTTTTTAACAAATTGAAGGTTTGCAGCAACCTTGCATCAAGCAAATCTGTTGGTACCATTGATTCAAACCTAGGATGAATGTTAGCACTTTTTGTTCTGTTTTTTTTTTTTGGTACTGGAGATTGAACTCAGGGGCACTCCACCACTGAGCTACATCCCCAGCCCTATTTTGTGTTTTATGTAGAGACAGGGTCTCACTGAGTTGCTTAGTGCCTTGCCATTGCTGAGGCTGGTTTTGAACTCGCGATTCTCCTGTCTCAGCCTCCCTAAGTGCTGGGATTACAGGCTTGCGCCACCGCGCCTGGCTGAATGTTAGCACTTTTTAACAATAAGGCCAGGTTTGTTTGTATTTGGTTTTGTTTCTTTTCCCCCTAGTGCTAGGAATAGAATTCAAGGCTTCATACATGCTAGGCAAGTGTAATACCACTGAGCTTCACTCCCAGGATTACAGGCTTGCGCCACTGCGCCCGGCTGTTTACTTATTTATTTTTATATGGTGCTGAGGATAGAACCCAGTGCCTCACACTTTCGAGACGAGTGCTCTACCACTGAGCCACAACCCCAGCCCTAAATTTTTTTAATCTTTTTTAAAATATCTTTATTTTGTTTATTTTTATGTGGTGCTGAGGATCGAACCCAGTGCCTCACACGTGCTAGACAAGTGCTGTACCACTGAGCCACAACCCCAGCCCAAATTTTTTTAATCTTAAAACTGGGTCTTGCTATGTTGCTGAGGCTGACCTTGAACTTGTGATTCTCCTTCCTCAGCCTCCCAATCAGCTGGGATTACAGATGTGCACCACGAGGCTGGGCTATAAAGTATTTTTAAATTAAGGCATATACATTGGTCTTTTAAAGATAAAAATATATAATGCTATTGCACATTTCAAAGACTACACTAAAATTTTTTGTTGATACTGGGTATCAAACCCAGGGCCCTGCTAAGCAAGTGCTCTACCACTGAGCTACATCCCCAGCCCTCAGATGCAATTTAAAATTTCTTTTCAATCCATGGCTAGTGAATCCAAGGATGCAGAACCCACACATACAGAGGGTCATACAGAGGGTGACTATAGTTCACTTCTCATTCACACACATGTCCATTACAGCTTGGCAGGAGAACTCTGCTTATCAAAGGCACTCAGGACACCAGGCATAGTGGTGCACATCTCTAGTCTCAGCTACTCAGAAGGTTGAGGCAGGAGGATTGCAAGTTTGAGGCCAGCCTCAGCAATTTAGCAAGATTGTCTCAAAATAAAAAAATAGGGCTGGGGATGTAGTGGTGGAGGAACCCTGGGTTCTATTCCCAGTAGTAACAAAAGAAAAACAAGGCACTCAGGTAATCAGGCTGATGGAACAGCCACCATCCAGAATGTTCCATGATTGTGGCAAAAGGAAAGAGAGCTCTGGAGGCCCCTGCACAAGACAATCCAATGATCTAGTCCACAGGCAAGGCACAGGGCTCCTGCTCGTAGTTCACTGGTCAGAACTTGTCACATGACCCCAAGTGCCACAGGGGACCATAAAAGCCCATCTTTCTGGGTGCTAGCAACAATTGAAAAGTAGCACTAGTGGGAAAGTTTCTTCCTTCTTAAATGTAACTTATCACCCTTGATATTGTTTCTTATTGTTTCCTTGCCCATCTCCCCATTCAAGTGCCATAAACAGAACAAGGATTTTTAAAATGTCTTACTGGGTTCCCAGAGCCCTGATCAATGCCTGGCACATAACAGATACTCAATGAATTTTCAGGGAGGGGGTGTTTACTGGGGATTGAACTCAGGGACTCTCTACCACTGAGCCACATCCCCAGCCCTATTCTATATTTTATTTAAAGACACGGTCTCACTGAGTTGCTTAGCGCCTCACTTTTTGCTCACTTTGAACTTGCAGTTCTGCCTCAGCCTCCCGAGCCACTGGGATGACAGGCATGCGCCACCGCGCCCACTTGCTCCATGAATATTAGTCCAAGGATTGAATGAATGAATGACATTTTCCACCATCTCAAGTTTGAAAAGCTGACGCCTGGAGGTGGACAAACTCTGTTCCCCAGTCCACACCTGATTCATAGCCTGACCTTGACCTCACAGCAGCTCCTGTAATTGACTTAGATGTAAAATGCAACCTGAAACAGGAGATGGCTTTTCCCTTCCAGAGACTGTCCTCAACCACCTGGCCCAAAAACTTAGATGACAGGCCAGTCTGCTCCTTAAATACCAAGGGACAAAATGGGAGTCTCACCACCTTACACCTGTTGGGATTGTGATTATATATTTGTAAAAAAACAATTTATAAAATGTTGCCCAACAAGTGTTGGTGAGGATGCACGGAAGTTGGAATCTATGTGTGTTGCTGGTGGGAATGAAAAACTGGGTGGCTGCTGTGGTGGGGTCTGGTAATTCTTCAAGAAATTAAACAAGTACTGGGTGCGGTGGCGCACACCTGTAATCCCAGCACTTCAGAAGGCTGAGGCAGGAGGATCACAAATTCAAGGCCAGCCTCAGCAATGTAGCAAACCTCTGTCAAAATAAAAAAATAAAGAGAGCTGGGGTCGTGGCACTCATCTAAGCATGTACACCACCCTGGGTGAAATCCCCAGTACCACAAAAATGAATTAATTATTGAAACAGAGAATTGCCATATGATCCAATAAATTCATTTCTGGGTAAAAGCAGGGACTTGGACAGATACCTGTACAATTATGTTCGTAATGGCCTTTATTCCTAGCAGCCAGAAGGCAGGAGCAACCTGAGTGTCCACCGATGGACGGACGGATCAACAAATTGATTTGGCCTTCAAAAGGGAATTCTGACACAGGTTATAGTATGAATGAAACTTAAAGACATTATGTTCAGCAAAATAAACCAGTCACAGGTGGTGACTGCATGGCGCCACTCCCAGTAAGTCCCTAGAGTCACCAGATCTGTAGAGGCAGAAAGTAGAATAGGAGCTCAGGGGCTGGTGGGGAGGGAGAATGGAGGGTCCATGTTTAATGAGGACAGAGTTTCAGTTTGGGAAGATGGAAAGTTCTGGAGATGGATGGTGGTGAATGGACTTGAATGCCACCGACCTATATGCTCAGAAATGGTAAACTTCCTGTCACATATATTTTACCACAATTTTTTTTAAATATTTATTTTTTAGTTATAGGTGGACAGAATATCTTTATTTCATTTTTATGTGGTGCTGAGGATCGAACCCAGTGCCTCCCGCGTGCTAGGCGAGCACGCTACCACTGCGCCATAACCCCAGCCCCCAATTTTTTTTTTTTAAAAGAGAACCTCACCTTCTCCATGACCAAGTTCCATTGTTCTGAATAGTCATCTGGCTCGTTATAACCTCTGTAATTCTTCCTCAGGGTCATGAAAGTGTGTTCCAAGGCCACTTCTCGAACCTTGCAGATGGGACCAGAGACAATTAGCACACAAATTAGCAAGGGTGGCCGGGTGCAGTGGCGCACGCCTGTAATCCCAGTACTTTGGGAGGCTGAGGCAGGAGGATTGCAAGTTCAAAGCCAGCCTCAGCAACGGCGAGGTGCTAAGCAACTCAGTGAGACCCTGTCTCTACATACAACACAAAATAGGGCTGGGGATGTGGCTCAGTGGTCAAGAGCTCCTGAGTTCAATCTCCAGTACCAAAAAAAAAAAAAAGCAAAGGTGGTCCATGGGCGCGGTTTGTTTCTTGTGGACGGAGGGGAGCACCTCTTTTCTTACACTCGTTCATGGGTCTGTGCTGAAGGGGGACACATTCAGCCTGCCACAGTGCCTGTCACGGAGGGGGACACACGGCAGAGCGTGGGTCTGCAGCCACGCGCATCTGGTCGTACCCATCACTAATGAACTTGAATCATCTGCTCTTTTCAATCGCCCACAAGCCACTACGCCCACAGCTCGGCTGTAACTCAATTCAAGAACTGAGTCTCATCCTCACCAACCAAATCCCTCTTAGTACACATAAAGGGAGAAACTTAATTTTTTGATTATTTAAATAAAGGTTTACTTTTTTTTTCTTTCCCTAAAGAGGTGACACAGTCCCGTCTTCAAAATTGACAAAGCCCAGAAGGGTAGATCATAAAAAGTGTCTACCTCCCACCTCTTTCTCCCAGCCAGAGTTCCTCCCACTTCATGTCGATGACTATTCCTGTTTCCTGTGTCCCCAAAGAGATTTTGGATGTGTGTCAAAGCAAAGGATATTTTCATTATTTTTCTCCTGGTTTGAAACTGCTGTCATTGTTCTGCATCTGGCTGTTCTCAACAAGAGTACCAGGTGTTCCCAGAGCCCCATCATTTCGGTGCACACCGGTCTGGCCTCCAACTGCCAGCAAGGGAGGGCTCTTGGGGACCTCTGTGACTAAGTGCCCTGTGAGCCGCCCTCCACCACTGGCTGATGGGAATTGGTGGATCAATACCCCCGCTCCCTCGCCCCTGGAGTGAAATAACTTACATTGCATGTTCTACCTTGTGCCCCAGACATCCCCAGCAGGACCAAGCCCAGGGGCCCACAGTATTACCTTTGTGGGCTGCCTTTCCTTCCCCACTTTATTTCTCTTGTCTCCCATAAGTGCTTCCTGATATCACCTCCCAATAAAGCACATGCCTTGAGTCTTTTGGGGGGACTACCAACGAGGACAGCACTCTGTCCTACAGAACATTTCATCTCGAGCACAAACAGCAGCCTCCTTCCTTGTTTCCGGGAGCATAGGACGTCAGTATGCACATGTCTTGTAACTCACCTAAGCCGCTAGGCTGTTTGCAATCTGTGTGTTCAATCCCCAGTATCACAAGCCCCTGTGGGATACTGGTTAAATCGTCCAGACTGGTCTCGAGTTTGCAATGTTCCTGCATCAGCCTCCTGTGTAGCTGGGGTTACAGGCCTGCACCACTGTGCCTAGCTGTTTGCAATCTTTTGCACACATTAGTATGACATATGTCACTCTGCATGGGAGCAAGTTAGTCCTTGGGCAATTCCCAGAAATGAGACTGTTGGGTGCAGGCGCCCAGGCTCTTGTCATTTTGATGAGTTTTGCAAAATAATTCTTTATTCTGAACATTTTTCAAAACCCCAACAAGGAGTACTTTTTTCTTTCTGGTACTGGGGATTGAACTCAGGAGTACTCGACCACCGAGCCACATCCCCAGCCCTATTTTGTGTGTGTGTGTTTTATATAGAGACAGGGTCTCACTTAGTTGCTTAGCACCTCGCTCTTGCTGAGGCTGGCTTTGAACTTGCGATTCTCCAGTCTCAGCCTCCCAAAATGCTGGGATTACAGGCGTGCACCACCGCTCCCGGCAAAGAGTACTTTTTTCTGACCTCCCTCTTTCCCTGCACCAACACAGCAGATCTGATCTGAAATGTACTTGGCAGGTTTCTTGTGGCCTTTAAGAAGGGAAGTTTTCAGCTTTTCGCCTCATCTCTGGAGGCACATCCCATCGAAGGGACCCACCGATCCCTCCATCACCGAATCTCTGCCATCTAGGGACAGGTACCACCCGTGGGTGCCTCCAGGGGGCGGGGCTTCTATCCTTTCCTGTTTCTTTCAGAAATGGAGGGGGAGAAGCAGCTGGGGACTTACCATCCGGAAGAGGGCGAGGACCACCGCCCCCGCTGTGATTTCCAGGATGAGAATGATAACCATGAGCAGGAAACACTGGAAGACAGACGCGACAACGCGGGGCTGGGAGCCTGCTCCGAAACATCGGGGGATGTGCAGACTCTGCACCCCCCATCCCACCTCCCATCCCAGGCCTCTCCCAGGCTCCAGTTTGAAAGAATTCACACCTGGGGGGGGGGGAAGGGGGCTGGTGGATTTTATTTCTCCCGAGTCACTTCTCTGCATGTTGGGGGTTGGTGGGTGGTCAAGGATGCTGGACCTCCATTTGGGAAGGCTTAAGAGGAGGCCTTAAAGCAGAGTGTGCAGAGAGCAAGCTTTGTGGACAGGCAGAAGGGGCACTGGAAAGAATCTGCTGGGCGCTGTGGCTCATGTCTGAAAACCCATCTACTTGGAAGCTGAGGCAGGAGAGCTGCAAATTTGAGACCAGCCTGGGCAACTGAGTAGAGATCCTGTCTCAAAATTTGAAACAGGCTAGTGACGAATTTTAGGCAAGGACCGCAGGGAAGTTGCTGATGATAGGTCAGTAGGTGCCCCGGGGAAGTAATTGGTTAATTTTCTGATAAAATTCACATGCCTAATAGAGAACAATAGGAAATATTGCTGCCACACACCTCCGAGAAACTCCTTCCTTCTTTGGGCTTTAGTTTCTCTATCTGTCCAACGTGGCAGTGGGGCCAGCTCAGGGGGCTTCACTGGGTTCTGTAGCCCCCCTGGAGGACACACGGGAGTCAAGCAAGCTCAGCTCCTGGCTTCCTGCTAATCTCCTCCCATCTGTACCCACTGTTATCATTGCTACTATTATTAAACATCTACTTGATAACCCAGGCTTTGAGTCGCCAGACTGGCCACCGGCCGGGCTTATCTGGCCTCGACAAGGACAGGCAGGAAAGCATACTGGATACGCGTCCTGGATTCCCCCAGTCCACAGCCGCATACACAGGTGCAGGGCTTAGCGGTTGCAGGAGCCCGCCCCTGCCCAGGGTGACTGAGATGCCCTGACGACCGACACCCAGGAGTCAGCAAATCCTCTTGGCTCCACCTTTAGAATCCACCCTGAATGTGCCCACTCTCCTCCGAGACCTTTACCACCCGACAGGGGCTACCCTCCACGCCCCCACACGCCGTTCCGCCCTCGGCCACCAGAGGGCGCCGTGGAACCCTGGCGTTGAGGCCCTTCAACACCACCCAAATATTTTTGTTTCCTGAGTGAAGTCTCAGGAGGCTTTCAAAGGACAAGGACATATCCCGAGGGTAAAGCTAATGGAATTTGCTGATAGGTTAGTGGGGATGGAAGACAGCGGAGTCTTGATATCTTCCAAGTGAAACAAAAGATAAAACAGTGGCCACTTCTTCACTATGGAAGCCAAAAAGAAATTTTGCCGGAGCAGAGCCTGTTGAATACGAATTTGTTCAACGAGGTCATTGAGAGAAAATGAAGGACCTGGGAGTGTGGCTCTGTTGTAGAGAATGGCCAGCATGCAGCGAGGACCTGGGTTCACCCCCCAGCACTGAAGGAAGGAAGGAGGGAAAGAGGGAGGAAAGATAAGGAAAGAAGGAAGAAATAAATGAAAGGAAAGACCGCCTTCAGTGAGAGGGAGGGGTGCTTCTAACCATCAGTTATCTGTGCTCTAAGAAGTGACCAGACTAAGCATCTCCCTGAAAATTCCCAAAATAAAATAACCAGTGTTTTGCAGTAATGCAATGGAAGAAGAAAAACAATATCCCAGAGACAGATTAAACCTAGGTGGGAAAATCCACTCAGACAAAATTCTAGGGGGCGCATGAGAGATGAAATGGGAATGGGCCTTTGGGTAGAAACTGAGAGCTGGCCTTTGGGTAGATGCTAAATCAAGGCTGGCTGTGAGAATGAGTGAGGCATGCAGACTCTGGCATGCCATCTACACAATCACACCTGAAATGTTCCTATACCACGAACTTGTGCATGTATGGGGATTACAACTGACAGCGCTCTGTCAGCAAAGGACAGGCACCTGAACCAACGGAACTTGGCAGAACTGACCCAAGTGTGACAAGGAAGACTGCCTAGGCCACTCAATGCATGGGACAGTATCTCACTGGGGCGTGTGTGTGTGCGAGAAATAAGATCCCTACCTCACACCACACATATAACTAAACTCTAAATAACTAAAAGTGAGAAAGCAAGACTTAAAATTTTTTGAGGCAAATATAATTTATGACCTTGAGGACAGAAGGAATTCAGGACAAGACACATCCTGAAGGGGAAGATGGGTACATCGGTTGCCATGAAGCAAGACACCCCAAACACAGTTGAAATAGGAGACACTGAACAAAGGTGTTAAGACAGGCAATGAAGGATTTGTACGTAATGCGGACCATTTGGGAGTCTATGTGAAGAGCCAACTTACAAAAAAGAGAGTGTTTCTGCTTTCTTTTGTAGCTCCATACCACCCCGCGAGGCCAAGCAGTACTGTGATGCATCCTATGATCAGGCACAGGTAACCAGCGTGAAAGAGGTATGCAGAAGACAATCCAAGGACCCTCGTCAGGGTGGCCTCTCCATACGTGACACTGAGGCCCAGGCCAATGAGGATCATGCCAGACACCTTTAGAACAGAAATCAGAAAGGTAGGGGGAGTGGTCCTTTAGGTGCATACAGTTAGAACTTTTCCTGAGAGGGGATAGAGGGAAACACAAGCCAATAAAAGCAGCAAACGTGTTAAAAAATGATAATACTCAGAGCTGGTGATGATGTAGAAAGATTTCATAAATTGCTACCAGGCAACAAACTTTGTGTGGGGAAGGGAGAGAAGGAAACTCTACTATCATAACCTTAAAATTTTTACCTTTTAAGGCAAATCTTTATCCAGAAATTCCATTCCTAGATACCCAGCATAAGAAAAATAGTCAGAGATGTGCCTCAAGAGGCACAGGGATAAGCTGGGCACAGTGGCACATGCCTGTAATCCCAGCACTTTGGGAGGCTGAGACAGGAGAATCACGAGTTCAAAGCCAGCCTCAGCAATAGCAAAGCACTAAGCAACTCAGTGAGACCCTATCTCTAAATAAAAATAGGGCTGGGGATGTGGCTCAGTTGTCGAGTACCCTGAGTCCAATCCCTGGTACCAAAAAAACAAAAATAAAAAGAAGCACAGGGATATTTGTTACAGTGTTTTTAGGAGAACAGAACATTAAAATAAATGAAGCAAGCCGGGCGTGGTGGCTCAAGCCTGTAATCCCAGCACTTAGGGAGGCTGAGACAGGAGAATCGCGAGTTCAAAGCCAGCCTCAGCAACCGCAAGGCACTAAGCAACTCAGTGAGACCCTGTCTCTACATAAAACACAAAATAGGGCTGGGATGTGGCTCAGTGGTCAAGTACCCCTGAGTTCAATCCCCAGTACCAAAAAAATAAATAAATAAATGAAGCAAAGAATCTTAGATGGGGTGAGCAAATCATGGTATAGTCGTGCAATGGGGTCCTGGATAGTTACAATATTGTCCAACAGCAGTGGGCAATTTGTTTCTGAAACCCCACAGATATGATGGTCTTTGCAGGTCTTTTTTTTTTTTTTTTTTTTTTGGTACTGGAGATTGAACTCAGGGGCACTCCACCACTGAGCCACATCCCCAGCCCTATTTTGTGTTTTATGTAGAGACAGGGTCTCACTGAGTTGCTTAGCACCTGGCCATTGCTAAGGCTGGCTTTGAACTCTGATTCTCCTGTCTCAGCCTCTCAAAGTGCTGGGATTATAGGCTTGCATCATGGCGCCCAGCTCCTTGCAGGGCTTAATATGTCTATTAAAACTACTCAATCCTGGGCTGGGATTATAGCTCAGCGGCAGAGTGCTTGCCTCGCATGCGTGAGGCCCTGGGTTCGATCCTCAGCACCACATACAAAGCAATAAAATAAAGACATTGTGTCCATCTACAACTAAAAAATATAAAAATAAAAAAAATAAAATAAAGGAGATCTACCATTTAAAAAAAAAAAAAACTACTCAATCCTGCTGGTGTCATTTGAAAGCAGCCACCACAATCTACAAGCAAGCAGGTGTGGCTGTGCCCCAAAAGTACTTTACAGCAGGCCAGGCTGTGGCTTCCTGATCCCTGTCATAGCAACATGTTGACTGACACAGAAAGCTGTTTTTATTTATTTATACCAGTGATTGAACCCAGGGGCGCTTAACCACTGAGCAACTTCTCCAGTGGCTAAAAAAAAAAAAAAAAAAAAAGCAGCAAACATGTTAAAAAATGATAATATTCAGAGTTCGTGATGATGTAGAAAGATTTCATAGTTTAATTAATAGATTATTAATAGTTTTTTAATATTTATTTTTTAGTTGTAGGCAGACAGAATATCTTTATTTTATTTTTATGTGGTGCTGAGGATCGAACCCAGTGCCTCCCGCGTGCTAGGCGAGCACGCTACCACTGCGCCATAACCCCAGCCCCAGAAAGCTGTTTTTAATACCTTCATATGTTTTCTTTTGTCTGCCTTTCTCATTCTAGGCAGGTACTCTACCAATGAGCTTCCTCTCCAACCCCTTAATATACCTTTTTATTTTTTTTTTTAAAAGGTGGATTGTAAAGCAATATTACATGTTTGTCTACTGTTTTTTAAAGGTATATGGAAAAGTCTGGAAGGATTTAACAATGATGATATTTATTGAATGACAACTCCTTCACAGGCTAAGCCCTTCAAATCCATTGATGCATTGATTTCCCATCAAAATATTACAATACAGCTGTCAAGATGAGAAGTGATATCTAATTTGCTTCTCTTCCCTGGCAACTTTTCTTTACCCTGTTTTACAATGAACACAATTACTTTTTTTGAGAGTGCACACTTTGGGTTATTTCATAGTAAGAAAAAATATTTTGAAAAATTTAAAGATCAAGAAAATAAGGGGCTTGGGTGTAGCTTAGTGGTAGTGTGTGCTTAGCATGCATGAGGTCCTGGCTTCAATCCCCAACACCAAAAATGGAGAGAATGGAAAAAAAATCACTCCCTCCTGGTCTCCCCCCAAATTTGATTTTCTGTAGGATTTGATTCAGAGCTGAGGTCTTTCATCACAGATCTGGGGTCCCCAAGATCACATGCATGTGTGCTAATTTCACCAGCTCTGGGTCTATCCAAGCCTACACCTGTTTCCAAGGTGCCAGCTCCTCATCAGCCTGCCCTACATATCTCCTGCTTCCCTGGGGATCACAGATCCGAATGCCAATTTGGATCAACTTATTTCTGTCTTTCGGGGACTTGGACGTGGAGGAAGGGCTGCAAAGTCCCAGGGCCCGAGTTGTGACATACTTACAGTCCCGATGCCATTCAGTAAAGATAACGTTTTCTTCAAGGAGGAATATGGAGTGTGTATTTCAGCCATGTTGGCCAGCCTGGGATGCCGTGAACACTTAAGTCAGCATCTTCCTAAACCTCTGGGCTACTGTTTCCCAAGATGTCAAAGGACTGGGGTAGGGGCACAAAGTTGACTTACTCTGCCCCTCTGTTTCTGGTTGCCTAATCATCTCCCAGGGCTGCCTGGCAGCTGCCCCTCCCCAGTCATAAGCCTTTATCACATCACAATCAGAAGCTGGAGCAAGGCTTACAGTACCGGGGAAACAGGTTCCCCATACTGTCCCTGTTGGCTTCTCATTCTCCAAACAGGCCATGCTAGGGTTGGATAAAAAGGCACGCTGTGCCTCTTTGGTACCCCCTCTCACCCCACCTGGATGCCACCAGAGTCCTCTGGGGAAAGTGCTCAACCTGGACCATTGTGTAATTGACATCTACAGCTAGATTGGGGTCTCCAGAAGAACAGGCACCTGGATGTCCTATTTACAACTGTGTCCCCAAAGCCTGGCTCAGTAGGTACTCAAGAAACCAATGTGGCTAAGCAACTCAGTGAGACCCTGTCTCTACATAAAACAAAATAGGGCAGGGGATGTGGCTCAGTGGCCGAGTGCCCCTGAGTTCAATCCCTGGTACCAAAAAACAACAACAACAATATGGAATGAGTCAATCAAGAGGCTATACAGTGCAGGGATCTAGGTGCAAGCACCTGGGCCCGGAATCCCTACCCATGCTTGGCCCATTCTTCTCAAAGCCTGAGAGGCCAAGGGACCTGCCTGAGGCCTCACAGGGGCAGGATAAAGGCTGAGCTTTGAAGTCTCAGGGGTGACATGAAGGCAGGAACCTGTGAAGCCCAGAGCCCCTCTGAGTTCTGCTCTCCTCAACGGCACTTAAGCTATGTGCCATGGGTCACTGCCTCTTCTTGATGAAGACAGCGATGCAGTGCCATTTCAGGACAAAACAACCTGCATGTGGGCCCAGAAGGCAGCTCTGGCCGCGCCTGGTCCAGGCACGTCCTACCCTGGACTGGTGCCTCTCTGTCCTGTCCTGGGCTGGGGTGTGTCTGTGTCCAGGTCCTGGGTGGCTGAGTTTGTGGAAAAGGCGTGGCTCAAAAGGGCAGAAACAGCTTACACTTTAACTACTTTCATATTTGTTTGTCAAATTGCCCGCTTCTTGAAACATCTGGAACTAGGCAAGACGTTCGCGGAGGAGTTCCTGTCTCAATTCAAAGACCATTTGAATCGAGCCCGAAGTAGAGGCTGAGGACAGGAAAACGGGGTGCAAAGGAGGGCTGGGAAAGTGGGGTTGAAGCTGGCGAAGAGTGGGCTCAAGGCAGGGAGACAGGGAAGCAGGTGCAAGAGACTGGAAAGGAGGGGGATACAAAGGACCTTGGGTAAGTGGTGGCGCGAAGGATGACAGAAAAACAAGATGCCCATACAAGAGAGCAGGGCGGGAGGCAGAGGGCGCCAAGGACCGGACCTCGGAGGCGCGAAGAGTGGGGAACCGGTCGGAAAGGAGCATTGAGCGCGCTGCAGGGGGCCCCGCCCCAGGCCCCGCCCTCTAGAATCCTCGCTCCTAGTCGGCCCCTCCCCGCATAAGCCCCGCCCCTGTGCGGCCCCGCCCCGGCTTCCCTGCAAAGCGGTCGCTTAGATCTCGGCCTCGCGCGTCCCCTGGCGGCGATCAGCGGGAGCGCGGCAGTGCAGTGCAGCTGCTAAGGCGCCTCCGGAAGCCCCTTCCGGGCCACTTTGGTGTCTCCCCGCCAAACATATGCAACTGTGCCCTGGCCATCCCGAGCTATCGCATGGTTGGTCAGCCTAAAGAAACGAAGCCGAGACAACTGTCCCGCACCGCGGCCTCCAAACCCCAACGCACGCCCACTGAATTGATGACTACTGTGCAGGCATCTGGCGAATTACAAATGCAAGACACTTGGCAAAGAGCGCGGAGGAAACCAGAACAATTTGTTTGTAGCAGTTCAGGTTCTAGAAAACAATGTCCTTGGGGTGTCACTACAAAAGTATTAGGAGTATTTTTTTTTTTTTGGTACCGGGAATTAAACTCAGGGGCACTCGACCACTGAGCCACATCCCCAGCCCTATTTTGTGTTTTATGTAGAGACAGGGTCTCACTGAGTTGCTTAGTGCCTCGCCATTGCTGAGGCTGGCTTTGAACTCGCGATTCTCCTGTCTCAGCCTCCCCAAAGTGCTGGATGACAGTCTTGCGCCACCAAGGCCATCTGTAATAGGAACATTGTAAAGTTTGTGGGCCAGGTTTCTTCTAGGAATTTCTACTATAAGTTTATTTAAATGGATATAGAATAAGAGTTGGTGAACTTTTTCTAGAAAGTGCCGAGCATAAATAGTTTAGCTTTGCAGGCTATACCATCTCTGTCAAGATGCCACCAGTGTAGCCATAGAAAACATGTAAATGTAAATTGGGGCTGAGGTTGTGGCTCAGTGGTAGAGCACCAGCCTAGCACGCATGAGGCACTGGGCTGGATCCTCAGCACCACATAACAATAAATATATTAAATAACCACATATATTTAAATAAATAAAATAAAGGTATTATGTCCATCTACAACTAAAAAAAATTTTTTTAAAGGAAAAAAAAGCTGGGTGCGGTGGTGCAAACCTGTAATCTCAGCACTTTGGGAGGCTGAGACAGAATTGCGAGTTCAAAGCCAGCCTCAGTAAGGGCGAGGCGCTAAGCAACTCAGTGAGACTCTGTCTCTACATAAAACACAAAATAGGGCTGGGGATGTGGCTCAGTGGTCGAGTGCCCCTGAGTTTAAAAATGTTTTGTAAAGGATATTATTTTGCTAACACCAGCCCTTAAGCCTACTTTGAGCTGTTGGATGATTGGAAACAATCTAAAGGGAAGAATACCCAGAAGTTGAGAGAATGCATGCAGAATTCTTAACTAAAATAATTATCAACAGGTACTGAAACAAATAAATATACCCTTGTTCATAGCAGCATAGCAATAGCCAAAAGGTCAAAACAATTGAATGTTTACCAATGAATGATTGAATAAATACATTGTGGTCCGTCCATACAATGGAATATTATTCAGCTCCCAAAAAGGAATGAAGCACTAATCCATGCTACAACATGAACGAACTTCCAAAACATGATGCTGAGTGAAAGAAGCCAGACACAAAAGCCAAATGTTGTATAATTCAATGTATAGAGCTGGTGGTGTGCTCGATGATAGAATGCCCATCTAGCATGCAAAAGACCCTGGATGCACCCCTAGCACTGCAAAAAGTAAAATAAAATAAAACTGTCCCTCACTTGTCCCTTCCCTGCTTTGTTTTTCTTTTTAATTATTTTTTTTTTGGCTCTATTTTTATTTGTAGCACCTGACATTTCATATAAGTAAATATCTTGCTCATCTCCCCTACTAAACAATCAGCTTCCAGAAGGCAGGGAATTTTGTCTGTCTTGCTCCCTGCTATGTCCTCAGTGCCCTGAACAGTGCCTAGCACACAGTAGATGCTCAATAAATGCTTGACCAATCAGCAAATTAATTCAATGACCAGCCTTCTGCATCTTCTGATTATTACCGGAAACTTCTGCCTCATGATGAGAAGTCATTGACCAATCAAGCCACTGGGCATTTAATCTGTGAGGTTTGGATTACAGCAGCCTCTCTCATCCATGGGAATATGTTTCAAGACCTGCATCGGATTCCTGAAGCCACAGATAGCCCTGAACCCTACGTGTATTATTATTATTATTATTATTATTATTATTATTATTATTATTATTAGTTTTTGCTTTTATCTATGTACCTATGATAAACTTTCACCATTTTACTTAAGGGAAGCACTTTTGGGCTTCTCTTTGGTGTATTCAAACTCCAGCATCACTACTCTTTTTTTTTTGGTACTGGAGATTGAACTCAGGGGCACTGGACCACTGAGCCACATCCCCAGCCCTATTTTGTGTTTTATGTAGAGACAGGGTCTCACTGAGTTGCTTAGCGCCTCCCCATTGCTGAGGCTGGCTTTGAACTCGTAATTCTCCTGTCTCAGCCTCCCTAAGTGCTGGGATGACAAGCTTGAGCCACCGCCTTAGCCACCGGCTAAAGATAAAGTTTTTGTCATTTAAAATCCCAGGCCTCAGTCAGAGAGAAGAAACACCAAAGGAACTCACACCTCACTGGCACCTGACCCCCCACCCTAGTGGGTCAGCTGACCCCAATACAATAAGGCCCAGGAAATTCTCTATTCACATTGCTGTCCCACCCTAATGGATCAGACCCCAGTACAATGAACCCCAGGAATTGCCCTCCCGGTCCACCCCAAACCAAACCTATAAAACCCAGGCCCTTGCTTCAACTCGCCATTTTCTGCCTCCAAAATGAGCCTTTTCCAGGCGCTTGACCTATTGACTCCCCCACTGAGTACTGAATGAAGAAAAGCTGTGTGTGTCACTTGTACTAACAGAGAATATATCCAAAGAGATGAAATCAGTGTGGCAGAGACCCATTTGTCGTCCAGGTCCACTGCGGCACTATTCACAACAGCCAAGAGGCAGAACCGCGTAGGTGTCCACCGTGGGTGAAAACGAGATCCATGTGCACAGTGGAACCCTGCGCAGCCACATGAAGGGACGGGTGGACGTGATGTGAAGTAAGTCCGGCACAGAAAGAATAATTCTGCAAGTTCTCACTTAAAAAAAAAAGCTTATCAAAGACAAAGACATCAGGAATAGACTATTGAAGGCTGGGGTTGTGGCTCAGTGGTAGAGCGCTTGGCTCGCATGTGGGAGGCACTGGGTTGGAGCCTCAGCATCACATATAAATAAATGAATAAATAAAGGTCAATTGACAACTAAAAAAATTTTTTTTGAAAGAATTAAAAGCCGGGCGCGGTGACTCACATTTGTAATCCCAGCACTTAGGGAGGCTGAGACAGGAGAATCGCGAGTTCAAAGCCAGCCTCAGCAACACCGAAGTGCTAAGCAACTCAGTGAGACCCTGTCTCTACATAAAACACAAAATAGGGCTGGGGATGTGGCTCAGGGGTCGAGTGCCTCTGAGTTCAATCCCCGGTACCAAAACAAATTTTTTTAAAGAAAAAAAAGAATAGAATATTGATTCCCAGAGAGGTTAGGGAGAGTGGGAGGGTAGAGAGAGACGGCTAAGAAGAGTAGGGGCTGGTATTAGGGAGATAGCTCAGTTGTAAAGCGCCTGCCTAGCATGCATACGGCCCTGAGTTCAATCCCCATCATCACATTAAACAATTTTTTTTTTTTTTTGGTACCAGGGATTGAACTCGGGGGCTCTCGACCACTGAGCCACATCCCCAGCCCTATTTTGTGTTTTATGTAGAGACAGGGTCTCACTGAGTTGCTTAGTGCCTCACCATTGCTGAGGCTGGCTTTGAACTTGCGATTCTCCTGTCTCAGCCTCCCTAAGTGCTGGGATTACAGGCTTGCGCCACCGCGCCCGGCTAAACAATTTTTTAAAAAATTTTTTTAATAGTTGTTGATAGACCTTTATTTTATTTATATGTGGTGCTGAGAATCGAACCCAGTTACTGACAGATGCTAGGTGAGCGCTCTACCGCTGAGCCACAACCCCAGCCCCTAAACAATTTTTTTTAATTAAAAAACAATAAAGTGATATTTTCTTTTTTTCTTTTGTTTTCTTTTCTTTTCTTTTTTTTTTTTTTTTGGTACCAGGGATTGAACTCAGGGGCACTCGACCACCGAGCTACATCCCCAGCCCTATTTTGTGTTTTATGTAGAGACAGGGTCTCACTGAGTTGCTTAGTGCCTCACCGTTGCTGAGGCTGGCTTTGAACTCGCGATTCTCCTGTCTCAGCCTCCCTAAGTGCTGGGATTACAGGTGTGCACCACCGTGCCCGGCTAAAGTGATATTTTCAAAAAAGAGTAGGGGGGCAGTTGGCTGAGGGGAACAATGTCTACATTCTGTTATAATGCCCAAGCTCAGGAGACCACCAGGAGTCCGATTCAGATGCAATCACAGAAGGGGGTCTTTATTACAAGCTCCGAGGAGCAGGGACCTCACACATTCAGGAAGCAGCCCCTGGGTAGGGAGGGAGGTGCGCCCCGAGCAATGGCTGAGCAGGTTTTTATATGGGGTGAGGACAGGTGGTGGCAGTGGACATGACGTATGCACATCATCATTACACAAGCACCAATTACAATCGTACAGCACCTATGGTGACAATATTGACCATTCAGAATCTGAGGGGTGTTCATTACATTTGGCGGGACCCAATCATGACCTTAGAGAATCTTCTGAAAATGACCAACTACAGGTGAGTTTAAAGGGCCCACGTGGGGTTTGGGCAAGCAGCAAATGATTGGCTAGTTTGTACAAAGTAACTATCTATAGTCTCCTAGACCCTGACTCAGACTAGGAATGCCAGGTGTATAATTTTTTTAAAAATATTTATTTTTTAGTTGTAAGTGGACAGAATATCTTTATTTTATTTTTATGTGGTGCTGAGGATCGAACCCAGTGCCTCACGCATGCTAGGCGACACGCTACCACTGCACCATAACCCCAGCCCCAAGTGTATAATTTTTAACCTCTTTTGATTGGCTGTTCTAAGGGTGGTCCGAGAGTGGCTTTAGCCTTGAGCAATGTGTGGCTTTTAACTGGGATCTAAACCCAGGCCTACTAGTCTTTCTGGACTAGTCTTTCTGAAGCCTGTCATGGATTTTATTTAGCTGGGGTCTTTCATTGTAACATAGTTGGGTAACTCTGGTTGACAACAATTAATTGGCTATTTCAAAATAGCTACTATAAAGTATTTTGGATGTTCCCAACACAAAAGAAATGATAGATGTCTGAGATGTCAGATATGAGGACAACCTTAATCTGA
>PVHX01009162.1:65370-78278 GCA_004024805.1 Geosciurus inauris
TACCAGGGATTGAACTCAGGGGCACTCGACCCCTGAGCCACATCCCCAGCCCTATTTTGTGTTTTATGTAGAGACAGGGTCTCACTGAGTTGCTTAGTGCCTCGCCATTGCTGAGGCTGGCTTTGAACTCGCAATTCTCCTGTCTCAGCCTCCCTAAGTGCTGGGATTACAAGCGTGAGCCACCGCGCCCGGCTTCTGATCTTTTTTTATTTTTAAATTTTTTTAGTTGTAGATGGACACAATGGCTTTATTTATTTATTTATTTTTTACGTGGTGCTGAGGATCGAACCCAGTGCCTCACACTTGCTAGGCAAGTGCTCTACCACTGAGCTACAGCCCTAGCCCCCGTGATCTGATCTTTACACATGGTAGACATGTATTAAAACACCACACTGTACCCCATAAACATGTACAATTATCCTGTCAATTAAAATTTTTTTAAATTAAAAGATACTGGCAGAGCTTCATCCCTGAGTCACCTTGAAGAGCAGAGCTTCCGTCTTAGATTACCTGCTTGCTGGACAACTTTGGGATAAGGAATAAAATTTCAGCCAACACAGTGGCACGCGCCTGTAATTCCAGCTACTCAGAGGCTGAAGTGGGGGCGGGGTATTGCAAGCGTGAGGCCAGCCTCAGCAACCTAGCAAGACCCCATAGCGACATAAAATAAAAGGAGCTGAGGATGTGGCTCACCCTACAGCACCCTACATTCAACTTCCAGTGTGGCAAAAAGAAAAACAAAAAAGGAATCTAATTTGATCTTCCTGAGCCCCTCCCCACCCCCAAAAGAAACAGGAAATGGCAGGATGTTGTTGTTTTTGAAAGGTGACCTGGGGCGGGATCCCAGGCTGAGTTATGCGCTGTCTGCAGCCCAGCCTGTGCTTTTTGGGAGGGTTCCCTGGAACTCGCAGCCTGCTCCTTGCTGAGCCTGGCGGGAGATGATGGGAAGCAGGACCACATCTTGGACAGGGCAAGTGAGAGAGGATTTGGGGAAACAGAAAGACAGCTCTGACCTGGAACTTAGCCAAATCCTCAGGGGTCAGGAAAAACAATCCCGCCCTGTGCAGGAATTTTCTTGGCAGGCTATGCTCAAACTGTTTGCTGTGGTTCTTTTTGAGAAGCTCTGGGAAGGTCAGCATGTGAATGTCTTGGGGTCTGGACTTCAAACTAGTGCTAAAATGTGAAAGTTATTAGTATAAAAATGGAGTCACTTATGTCAAAACCTAACAAAGTAGAGCCAGGAGGCCATAAAGAAGGAGCCATGCAGCACATATGCCTGTAACGTGTAGCAAGGACGTCCTCAGAATAGTGATATTCCAGGCCTGGGTAGGCCCAGGGTTGAGTGCTTGCCTAGCGTGTGCAAGGCCCTGGGTTCCAGACTCAGCACCATGAACATAAATAAATATACAAATTAATTAATCTCATTTTATATCTAGTGTGTACATATATGTGTGTGTCTATATATATACACACAGACACATTCATCCCTCAGTGTCCTCTGGAGAATGATTCCAGGACACACCCTTCCTGGGATATAATTACCACAGATGCTCAACAATTATGTGGTATTCACGTATATCCTATGCACATCCTTCTGCAGATTTCAGATCATCTCCAGATGACTTATAAGACCTAATGCCTCCCAGCACTTCGGGAGGCTGAGACAGGAGAATTGCGAGTTCAAAGCCAGCCTCAGCAAAGGCAAGATGAGACCCTGTCTCTACATAAAACACAAAATAGGGCTGGGGATGTGGCTCAGGGGTGGAGTACCCCTGAGTTCAATACTTGGTACCAAAAAAAAAGACCTAATGCCATGTAAATGCTATGGAAAGAGTTGTTATGCTGTATCATTTAGGGAATAAGGACAAAAAAATCCACACGTGTTAAGCACAGATGCATTTCTTTTTCAAATATTTTCAATCAGCAGTTGGTTGATCGCTTCTCGGCCTTTTGGCTAAGACTAAATATAGCAGTTGGTTGAATCTGTGGATGCAGCATACATGGATATGAAAAGATATGAAGTCATCTCGTGCATAAATTTAGGGTTATGTATAGATGTATAGATGTATAAATACATATATATGGTATGTAAATACATGTAAAGATATGCAAATATGTAAGCATGTGTGCAATGTACATATAAATGTCTGTGATATTTATATACATGCATATGTATATATTCTTGTATATATATTCTTATATGTCTCTTTGTGTATCTATACATATATATTCTCTCCAAAAGGAGATGGGGAGTTCGTTTGACAACTCTTTTTTTTTTTTAATATTTTTTTAGTTATAGATGGACACAATGTCTTTATTTTATTGCTTTGTATGTGGTGCCAAGGATCAAACCCAGGGCCTCACGCATGCGAGGCAAGCGCTCTACCGCTGAGCTACAATCCCAGCCCCTCGTTCGACAACTCTGTAGGTGAACTTGGACTTCTGTGTTCCACTTGGAGTTCAGCTTCTGAACTCAGTCCCAGGAAAACAAGGGATCAACCTAAGAAAAGGAAACCAAGTCAGCCAAGGAAGCAGAGACTTCGAGGAGAAGCCTCTCCCATGGCCAGTCAGCTCCTATGTGCATGGCAGATGCTCAGACATGCTACGGTAACTGTCTGGCTGCAGGGCTACCACCTCTGAGCTGGTGCCTAGGTGACCTGTAAGACAGATGGCACAGCACCAGGATTAAAGAGCTGAGCCAAGTCAGGTGTGGTGGCATACACCTGTAATCCCAGCGGCTCAGGAGGCTGAGACAGGAGGATTGCAAATTCAAAGCCAGCCTTAGCAATGGCGAGGAATTAAACAACTCAGTGAGACCTGTCTCTACATAAAACACAAAATAGGGCTGGGGATGTGGCTCAGGGGTCGAGAACCCCTGAGTTGAAGCCCCGGTAACCAAAAAAAAAAAAAAAGAGAAACCAAAGACAGGAAACTATGTTCTTGGTCCTAAGAGGTCTACACTCTCTGTTATGGACTGAGTGTTTGTGTCTGCCCCAAATTCACAAGAGAGTGCTTACTCCCAGTGGGAGGGTGGAGTCTTTGGGACACAAGCAGGGCTGAAGGAGGTCATGAGAATGGGGCCCTGGTATTGAGGTTGGTGCTCTCATAAGAGTTGAAAGCAGTCGGGCACAGTGGCGCACGCCTGTAATCCCAGTGGCTCAGGAGGCTGAGGCAGGAGGATCGCGAGTTCAAAGCTAGCCTCAGCAACTCAGTGAGACCCTGTCTCTAAATAAAATATAAAGTAGGACTGGGGATGTGGCTCAGTGGTCGAATGCCCAATGCCCGAGTTCAATCCCTGGTGTCCTGCTCCCAAAAAAAGAGCCTAAAGAGAGACCAGAGCTTTCTCTCTCCTTGTGTACTGACCAAAGATCACAAGAGAGCCCTCACCAGGAATCAAACCAATCTGCATCTTGATTGCAGACTCCCAGTCTCCAGAACCGTGAGAAGTGAACTTCTGCTGTTTAAGTCTTGCAATCTAGAGCCTGCTCTTATAGCGGCCTGACCTAACCTACCTCTGAGCCTCAGAGCTGAGGAGGGAGTCCAGGCCCTCACCCACGCCTGGCAAGTGCTTTGCAATTGAGCTCAAATAGCCTCACCCTCAGCCTCTTAGTACTCTCTTTAACAGCTAATGTTGGAGCTGGGGGTAGCTGGGTGGTCGAGTGTTTGCCTAGCATGTCTGAAGCCCTGGGTTCCATTCCCAGCACCTCAACAAAACAAAACAAAAAATCAGCTAACATTTATTTTTTTTTTATTTTTGGTACCAGGGATTGAACTCAGGGGCACTCGACCACTGAGCCACACCCCCAGCCCTATTTTGTGTTTTATGTAGAGACAGGGTCTCACTGAGTTGCTTAGGGCCTCGCCGTTGCTGAGGCTGGCTTTGAACTTGCAATCCTCCTGTCTCAGCCTCCCTAAGTGCTGGGATTACAGGCGTGCGCCACCGCGCCCAGCTGCAACTGCCCATTTTGCATTCCCAGCAGCCTCTGAGTTTTCCAGTTTCCCTGCAACCCCCATGGTCCACAGTATTGTTGGGGTTTGTCATTAGCCAGCTGAATGGCTGTAAAGCAAAGGTCTTAAAGTTGGGCGAGCTGCTGCATGGCAGGACTTGAACCCAAGCATCCAGGTGTCTAGCCACCATGCAGGGCCACCTCCTTATCTTTGCAGAATTATTTGTTTTGCAGCACTTGGGATTGAACCAGGGCCTCCCACAGGCTCTGGCTCTGAGCTGCATCCCCAGCCCCCTTTTTTTTTTTTTTGAGACACAGTCTCTCTAGTCGCTCAGATTGATCTTGAACTTGTTCCTCCTGCCTCAGCCTCCCAAGCATTGCTCACATGTTTAAAGGAAGGAAAAGCTCAATTTCGGAGGTTGGTGAAAATAAAGAGGCAAGTTTGTGTCCTCTTTTTTGTGGACCTCCTCCCCCCAATTCTCTTTGTAAAATCTTTGGGTGTCGGGGGTCCTTGGACATCAGGATGGATGAGAACACCTGGAAGATGGGCAGGCTCAATGGAAGTGTCACTGGGGTCTGTGTGCACAATGCGATATTAGTCAGCCACAGGAGAGAAGGCAGTCCTGGCATTGGTGACCACGTGGACATTATGTTAAGTAGCGTAAGCCAGGCACAGAAGGACAAATTCTGCATCTCCCCGCTCACATGTGGAGACTGCAAAGTTGATCTCATAGCCGTGGAGAGCAAAATAGGGTATGCTGGAGGCTGCGAGGGGGGAAGAGGGAGACAGAAGGTGGGGTAATAGGCACCGAAGCAGTTAGACAGCAGGGATAAGGCCTAGTGGCCAAAGCACAGGAGCAGGACTCCAGCTTACATCTTCTGTGTTTCCTAAAGAACTGGGAGGGAGGAGCCTGGAGGTTCCCAACACAAAGAAATGATAAATGTTTGGGGAGAGGGAAATGTTGACTGCCTTGATTTGAGCACTGCACATCGTAGATGGGTATGGAAGTAGCACATACACACATAATTATGATGTGTTGATTAAAAAATAAACAAATAGGGCTGGGGTTGTAGCTCAGCGGTAGAGCGCTTGCCTCGCATGCGTGAGGCCCTGGGTTCGATCCTCAGCACCACATACAAAGCAATAAAATAAAGACATTGTGTCCATCTACAGCTAAAAATTTTTTAAAAAATAAATAAATAAATAAACAAATATATAGTTTTCAAAAGAAAGAGTTCCAAGGACAATGCATGAGCATCCAGACAGACAAGTGTTAGGCGACTGGGCCATCTGGTCAAAGAAAAACAGGAAGCCTGGGACCTGCCCCACTGGCCTCTCTTTGTGACTTCAACTCCCAAAGGCAGGCCCAGACACCCTAAGATGGCTTCCAGCTTCCTTTCCCAGCTCCGGAAGCAGCAGGAAAAACAATCTGACAAGGCAGCGTCCCCCAGTGTTTGGGACTGTCCGCACCATACCTCACCCAGAGCAGTCATAGCCGTGTAGGTTCAGCACTGAGACTGTCATGCCCATTCCACAGATGAGGAGACTGAGGCCCATAGAGGCCCCAGGTCTTGCACCTCTGGCGGTGACTAAGGCAGGACTCCAGTCCAAGAATCTCTGAACTCCAAGTCCTACTGATGATTGTTCCTACTCCAAAAGGCATGCATTCAACCATCCATCCATCCATCCATCCATCCATCCATCCATCCATCCAACGATTCACTGAACTGCCAACCTGCATCTGAAGAACCTGGAAGAGAACCTGGAAAGCGACAGGCGTGGCATGTGTGCCGTGGCTCCAGTGTGTGATTTGAGGCCTGGGACCACTCTCTCGGACCCGGTTGCCTGAACCTGTAGGAAGATGACCTCCTGGGGTCCGTGGGAGCCTGTGAGTGGCAGGTGTTTGCTGGGGGCTTGCTGGGTGGACATCCCTCGCATGCCACCCCCACCCACACTCACTGGATTACTACCTTCTTGTGAACATGTGGTGGCACCAGTGTTCCCTGCCTGTGAATGTAACAAGTATCCTGCCAAGGGCACCGGGGGGCAGTGGGCATCTACATGCAGCCCCCAGCACCCCGCAGTTTGGGAGGCCCAGGAGCCTCCCTTTCTAGGAGAAATTGATCCCCTCACCATGGGGCTGGTGTCCTTCCCCAACTAATGGTAGCAATGGTAGGGACTAGGGGATCGCAGGGCATTCTGCCCCACTCATTCTCTTATTGAGCACCTACAGTATGCACAGGCCTGTGTTGGGTTCTGGGGACACAACAGTGAACAAGGCCCTCATGGAGTTCACGTTCAAGTGCAGGGACAGATGTAACAGGACTGGGCAGTTACAGGCAGTTACACCTGAGTGTGATCAGGACTAGGAGGGGAGAAACCCAGAGGCTGGAGGGATGGGAGTCCCTGACCCCAGTTTTGATGGTAGAGAGAGGTGGTCAAGGAAGGCTTCCAAAAGGCAGAGACCGAGGAATGAGGTTTACAAATGTAAAGAGTCAGGGAAGCTGGACCCAGTGGTGCATGGCTATAATCTCAGCAACTCAGGAGGCCAAGGTAGGAGGATCACAAGTTCGAGGCCAGCCTCAGCAATTTGTTAAGATCTTGCCTCAAAATAGAAATAAAAAAAGACTGGAGATATAGCTCAGGAGTAAAGGACCCCTGGGTTCAACCTCTGGTACCAAAGAAAAAAAGTGGGGGACACAACATTTCAAGGTATAACCTGTGCAAAAGTTCAGAGGAAACTGGGCAGGACAGAAAGATGCAAAAGTCCATTCTAATGCTACAATGCTTCCAATTGCAAGCCCTGGAGCCAGCACTGAGTAGCAGATCAGGAAATAGGAGAGATGCCAGAAATAGGTATTAATGGAGCATCATCTACATGCCAGGTGCTGGGGACCCCAACAAGATGAAACATTCAGCAACTGAGACACAGCAGGATGGGGGCTTGAGTCGGGGATCACAGGCAGCTGTGGGGGACAACAGTGTCCAAGCTGAAATTTCAGGGATGAGAAAGGGGTCAAGCAAATGAGGAGTGGGTGGAACCGTGTTCCAAGCAGAGGGAACAGCATCGGGGTATGGCGTGGCTGAAAGGAGATGGTCTTCGAGTCTCCTCACCCTCACAGACGTGGGATGTGCCAACAAGTCAGTCTGCTGAGTCTAAGCACTTGCCACCCGCTCAGCCCCTCTCCTTTCCAGCCCAGTCACCCATACCTGGACCAGTGCAGCCGCCTCCTCACTGGCCTGCTAGCTCCTGCCTAGCACCCCACAATGTGTCTTCTGCGACGCCAGCCGGAGGAGGCCAAAGTCCCCTGTTTGAGCAGCTGCTGGCCTCACCCCCAGCCCCGCCTGTCTGAGTCAGGCCTGGCTGTGCCCTGGAGGACAACAGCCTCACCAATCAGGTCTGGCAGGCACCAACCAGGGCAGGCACCGGGCTCCCTGCAGCTTAAGTGCTCGGCTTAGAGGCATCTTTGAAACCACTTTTTCACCAAGGCAGCACTGGGTATGCCTGCCCCCATTGGCTTTCACAGGGAATGGATGCTCCAGGGTCCAATCCACCTCCTGCTGCCTGTGTCTCATGCTGTGATCTACCAGGACCCTTCATGGAGCAGATGAGAAAACTGAAACTCAGAGAGGTTGAAAATTTTACCCTAGGTCACACAGCCAGGTCTGGGACTTAGCTAGTCTTTAAAAATAACTGCTTCGGCATCAAGCTCCCTGAGTCCAAGTCCTGGATCTGACATGGATTCGCTACGCAAACAGGGCAGGTCCCTTTTCTGGGTTTTCCTCATCTGCCAGCCTTACAGGTCATGCAGCACTTGCCCACGGGAAAGGGGTCAGCATGTGGAAAGGCCCTGGGGCTGTGTCCTGGGGTTCAGAGGAACAGCAAGAGAGGAGCAGTTGGAGTGGAATGATTGAAGGAGAAAGAGGGAGGAGATTAGGGTAAGGAGGTGACAGGGACAGGTCATGCAGGGCCTTGAGGCTGTGGGAGGACTTGGGATTTTATTTCAAGTGAGGTGGAAGCCATGGAGGGTTCTGCACAGAAGAGGGACATAACATGCCTTGTGTGTTCCCAGGCTCTTCCTGGCCAGTGAAGGGCGGAAAAACTAGGGAGAGGGAAGTTGGGGGAGGGGGAGACCAGATACAATGGGGCTACTGGAACTAGGCAGGGGGAAGAAGAGAAAGCTGTAAACCTCCGCCCACCTCCATGTTTCCTACCCAGCCTGGTTCCAGCAGTCTGAGAGGTGAGGCAGGGGTTCTAGCTCCGTAGACTGTAGGGTGACATTGGGTGGGGCCGGCTGGGAGTTGTGGGTGGAGTTATATCTCCCAGGCCAAAGTGGCTGGGTCACTCAGGGCAGGTGCAGGGCTGCTGTGTGCACATATCAGGTGTCAGCCTGGGAGCAGCCCTGAGGTGGCCTCACTGGCTAGGACAGAATCCTGGGCCTAAGTGGCAGGGTTAAGTGGATCCTCCACCATTCAGGCCTCTTCCTGTGGGACAGGCTCTTTAGATAATTATACTGATTGACTGGGCAATTCCCTCTGTCTGGAGCAAGTCCCTCTGTCTCTCTGGGCCTCCTTTCCCTTTTCTATAGTTGGGAGATAATGCCAGCACCCATACGTGGGAAAGAGAATAATACATGCAAAGGCCCTGAGGCAGAATATTTCCTATTATTATTCAATTTTAAATTCTCCCTAGGAGGCCAGGAGTATAGCTCAATGGCAGAGCACTTGCATAGCCTGTGGGAGACCCTGGGTTCAATGCCCAGCACCACCCGTCCACGTACAAAATACATACTAGGGGCTGGGATTGTAGCTCAGCGGTAGAGCACTTGCCTTGCATGCGTGAGGCCCTGGGTTCGATCCTCAGCACCACGTACAAAGCAATAAAATAAAGACACTGTGTCCATCTACAACTAAAAAAAATTTAAAAAAATACATACTATATTTATAGTATGTATTTTGTATTTTATATATATATAATATGATATATATATATAATATGTTATATAGAAGATACATCATTCACACACACACACACACACACACTCCACGGCTGGAAGGGCTGTTCAGGAAGACTGGACGACCCACCCATGCAAAGGCACGGAGGTGGGAAAGGGTTGGCAGATCCAGAGATGAGCGAGGGCTGGAGAATCTTCTAAGCTGCATCAGCGCGGCTAGGAGGGGCTGTTGGGGAGAGTTTTGAGACCACAAGTTAACCAAGACATCCCCACAGCTTCCTTCCGGTGAACGGAGGCTTCCAGACTGGCTCCTCAGATCTTCCTGCCAGATCCCGGAGTCACATCTCCGGGCACCCCAGATCCCAGCAAGACCCCTGCACCTCTTCACCCCAACCCCCAGGGACTCCCTGGAGACAGCTGTGCGTCCTCCTGAGCCAGCGCCCGAACACCGGAGCCTCAGTTTACGCATCTGCACGAGGCGGGCAGACACGGGTCCCACGTGTGTGAGCCGCATAGCCACGCGCCACGCGTGTCAGTTAGGATTATTAGACGCGTGAATGTTCACATTGTTTTCGGGCGGGAGTGGGAGCGCGGAGAGGGCATCCCTGGGGTGTCGGGGCACCCCAGGCCTCCGCCCTAGCGCCTCACTTCCCGGCCGCGCTCCGAGCCTCAGTTTCCCCGCGGCCCCAGTGCGCCCGGGAGGCGCCCGGGACCGGGAGGAGCGGCTTGCCTGGCGCGGCCACCCGGAAACGCCCCGCCCACTCAGCGGCCCCGCCCACTCAGCGGCCCCGCCCCGCCCGGCCGCCCAGAACCGGCGGCGGCTGCGGAGCGCCGGGCCGAGCGCGCGGCGGCGGCGGCGGCGGAGGACCGGGCGCCATGGCGGCCGCCGAGCGCCGTGCTTTCGCGCACAAGATCAACAGGTAGCTCGGCGGGACCCCGTGGCCCCGGCGGCCCGCCCCTCCCCCTCCGGCGCGCCGCGATCTGCCCCTTCCGCCCTGCCGGGGACCCCGAGTACGTCCTCCCGCCGGCTGGGGACCCCAGGAGGCGCGGAGCGCGGCGAGGCGGGCCGGGTAGTGCGGGGCGGGCAGCGCAGGAGTGGCGGGGGGCGCGCTCCTCCGGCCCGAGGACGCGCGGGGGTGTGTCCGGGGGGCTCCCTGGAGGCGGCGGCGTGCGCGCTGCGCGGGTCTTGAGCGCTCGGCGCGGGCTGGGTCTGCTGGCCCTAGTTGTCCCCGCGCCGGCCAGGTTGGGGTGAGGGACTTCTTGTCCCATGCTTGGTGACTGGGGTGGGGCAGGGAACAGGGATGGTGCTCTGGCGGCCTTTGGAACCCCTCGGGAAGTTTCCCGATCCCTTCCCCCGCCCCAGCGTCCAGTGCCCAGCTGTCTGGGGAGGAGGGGGGAGCAGGGGACAGCTGTGGACAGCCCCCCACCTCCTGCTTCAGGCTCTCCCAGCACCGGCTGGACGCGCTGGGGATGGATGATGGGCGATTGAATGGACAGAGTGGGGGCTGGGGACCGAACCAGCTGGTGGGCAGACGGGGGAGGGGACAGGCGCCAGGCGCTGGGGGATCCATTTCCGTGGCCACCAGGGATTGTGAGAGACTGAGCCTGGGTGGGGAATGTCGAACTCTCTGGGGCTGACAACTGAGGTCTTTGCTGCTAGGGTGGGTTCCGTACCTGTTCAGGTAGCTTCTCCATGGGGAACCTGCCCTGACCCCCTTGTGTGTGTCAAAGAGCTATCCTGTAGCCATGCGAGTGGCGCGCGCCTGTAATCACAGCACTTTGGGAGGCTGAGACAGGAGAATCCCAAGTTCAAAGCCAGCCTCAGCAACGGCAAGGTGCTAAGCAACTCAGTGAGACCCTGTCTCTACATAAAACACAAAATAGGGCTGGGGATGTGGCTCAGTGGTCAAGTGCCCCTGAGTTCAATCCCCGGTATCAAAAAAAAGAAAAGATCCCTCTCTTGGCGGTAGATGTAGAGGGGAGACGCTGAAAAGCATGAGGTGCTAATGTGTGAGTGCTTCCATGCCCTGAGGATGCACAGAACAGGGACAGGGGCTGCTTAGTTACCTGAGGTGTGTTGGGAAGGCCTGGATGAACAGGTACCTGTCAACAAAGACCAGCCAGCTGCGGTGGCACAAGCCTGTAATCCCAGCACTTAGGGAGGCTGAGACAGGAGAATCGTGAGTTCAAAGCCAGCCTCAGCAACGGCGAGGTGCTAAGCAACTCAGTGAGACCCTGTCTTTACATAAAACACAAAATAGGACTGGGGGTGTGGCTCAGCGGTGGAATACCAGAGTTCAATCCCCAGTACCAAAAAAAAACACAAAGACCTGGAGGCAGAGGGAGGTCCAGGCCCATGTGTAGGACAGGAGAGGTGGGCAAGTGCAAAGGCTGGGGGCCAAGGGGACAGTAGCAGATCTTTCAGAACTTTTCTTTTGAGAGGACTTTGACTTTCACCTCCAGTGAGATAGGAGCCATGCAGTTTTGAACAGAGGAGGGATGGAACCTGGTATCTGGGGCATAATGGTTGGGCAATTTTTATGATCTGCCATTATTTGTCTCTGAATTGTCTCTGGACTCTTGATTCCTCGGAGCCTGAGGATATTATTTATTAACTGTTTCTTTATGTCTCAGTCCCTATATGCTTGAGTCCTGGCTTCAACCACATGAGAAAGAGAGCTCTGGGAATGATGCTGTAGGACCCAGAGGAAGATCAGAGAAGGATCCTGGGGCCTTAGTGAATGGTGAGCCAGGGGCCGTTGTTTCTGGGGCAGCTAGGCGGCACCCAGGTGTCTTTGTGCTACACCTGGACCTGTGTTCATCCATTCAGTTGTTCACAAATACCAGATTAACCCAAATATTAGGAAGTTCTCCAGTTTCCTAATGAACAGATTCTTTTTTTTCCCCACCCTGTGGATTGAACTCAGGGCCTCATACATGCCAGACAAGTGCTCTGCCATGGAGCCACACCTCCAGCCCTTCTAAAAATTTTATTTTGAGACAGAGTCTTGCCCAGGTTGGCCTTAAACTCGCGATCCTTCTGCCTCAGCCTCCCTAGTAGCTGGGATTATGGGTGTGTATGAACTGATACTTTTCAAAGAAAGGTTTTGCAATCTGGAGGTGTAACTCAGTGATAAAGGGTTTGCTTAGCATGCGTGAGGCTCTGGGTTCAATTATCAGCACACACACACACACAAAGAAAAGAAAAAGTGTTTTCTGGGGGGAGACAACTAAAATCAACTCACTTTTGTGAATGTAGTTAGCGTGAACAGAGGTTGCTGCTTGCAGTCTAATTGGTTCTTAAACTTGTACCTCTTTAAGTCAAATACAGCATACAATGCTGATAACTGTTCATGCTTGTTATGCTCTTGGTCCCCTTTTGGGATATTGCTTGTTAAATTGTCACTATAGCTCATGAGCTCAAGTGTGACTGTTGAAACCGAAGCTCAAAGTGAGGCCCGGGACTGTGTGGCCCTGAAGCCCCAGGAGTATCCTGGAAGCCACACCCCTTCCTGTCTCCTTATGCTCCTGAGCCAGCTTGCTGAACTCTTCCCGGGCGGCTCTGACTAGCGTGTTCATTCTGAGTCTCTCCTGTTTTATACGGACAGTTTACATTTCTTGTTTAAAGAAATAATGATTTGGGGGCACACACCTGTGATTCCAGCTACTGGGGGGCTGAGGCGGGAGGATCACATATTTGAGGCCAGCCTGGACAATTTAACAAGACTTTATCTCAAAATAAGTTTTTTTTTTTTGGTACCAAGGATTGAACTCAGGGGCACTCGACCCCTGAGCCACATCCCCAACCCTATTTTGTGTTTTATGTAGAGACAGGGTCTCACTGAGTTGCTTAGCGCCTCGCCGTTGCTGAGGCTGGCTTTGAACTTGTGATTCTCCTGCCTCTGCCTCCCTAAGTGCTGGGATTATAGGTGTGTGCCACCATGCCTGGCTTCAAAATAAAAATTTTTTAATGGGGGGCTGGGGATATAACTTGATGGTAGAGCA
>PVHX01009163.1:0-78175 GCA_004024805.1 Geosciurus inauris
GCCCATGCGGGACTTCTCCATGGCTAGCTGCCCTCCTCACAGGCCCCCTCCACTTGCCCATGGCGGGACTTCTCCATGGCTAGCTGCCCTCCTCACAGTCCTGGCAGTGCTTACACACCAGTTGAATCTCCCCAAGGAAACTTCCCAAGTTGCCCAAATGGAAGCCATAGGCTTTTGAGGAACAACTTAGTCTCTAGGCCTCAGAATGTCTCTGAGCTCTGTCCCTGGCCAAGAAGGTCCCTGGGGCCAAGGGAAGGAGCTAGTGCTCACCTCTGTAGGGCAAGTGTCCTCTGACATGCTGGGGCTGCTGCTCCTCCTCTCCTGCTCTGTCCCCAGGATCTGCAGATCCTCACCGCTGGCTCCACCAGCCAGAAGGACTCCCAGACTACAGGCTCCTCATCCCACTGTGCTCCTCCTTCCTCCAGGCTGCTTATCAACTCCTCCAAGCTCACTGCCTGTCTCCCTTTCCATCCATGGTCGTGGGTTTTTGCTCACATGTCTGCTGCCCCAGCACCTAATAGAGTGCCTGCCTTATGGGGGACATGCAGTGGACATCTGCTGAGCAAGAGGTGCCAGGCACACTTCTGTAAAGCTTTTGTGTGAGATCCTTGCAGAAGGCCCACTGAGGCAAAGACTAGTGTCCACACTTTAAATGGAGACTCAGGCACATGGAGACCAATGTGCTGTGTCCTAAGGTCAAATCCAGGATTCCAACCCAGGCAGCTGGACTCCAAAACAGGAGCTCTGCCCCACTCTGCCATGCTTCTCAGTGCAAGGACCTCTCTGTCTTCATCTCACTCATCTCTGCAGCACAGGCCGCCACCCCACCTCCTCCTCAAACGACATCCTTCAACCTGCTTTTTGCCTTACCTTTGGCTTCTCCATCCTTTTTCCTTGTTGAGTCCATCAGTCCCCAGGGGCATGTGGATGAATCCTACTTTGTACCTCCCACCGTGACATTACCTGGGAACTTCATGATCACACCCCCAAGTGGCTGCTCATCGCCGGTCATTGAGATCTCAGCCCTCGCATGTGCAGGGAAATCCAAAGGCACCCGTACTTGGGGACTGTCCTGAGGTCTCCCTGCCCCTCAGCCACCTCCCACTACATCCAGCCATCGAACTCTGATGAATCTGTGTCCCACAGGATCTGTGAACTTGTCCCCATGCCCCCAGTGCCCCTGGAGCCTGGTCACCTTCATTGTGTGCTCAGATTTCTACACAGAGCTCTGACCAAGTCTTACCTCTACTCTTTTGCTTCTGAACTTTCCACATCATTGTAGAAAGCCAACAAGAAAGTGTCTTAGCACCTAGCCTAGATCTTATTACTCTGGAGCAGAAAAAGCCTTTCCTGAACAGAAAATTCAAAACTTGTACCATTTATCTGTGCTGCACTGAGCTCACTGAAAGTGACGATTGTTTTATTTATTTTGAACTTCTTCTTGTTTGTTTTCTTAGTGCCCCACTACAATACAAACACATAAGAAAGAAGTGTTTTACTCTCCATCAAGGACCCTGAGCCCTTGCAGTCCTGGTCATAGCCGGAGCTCAGTGATTGTTTCCTGAAGGGGTGAGTTGAGGCTGGAGTCCTGAGAGGGACAGTACTGCCTCGAGTTGGCATTGCCAAGTCTGGCTGCCCTTGAGGGTCTGCGGCAGTTTCCGGCGGTGAGTTCATGCGGTCTGGCGAGAACGTGTGCAAGCCAGGATAGCCAGAGTGGCGTGGGCCTATGACGCTTTGTTCTGCCAAACTGGAAACACTTCTGTTTATGATATGGGCATTTCGATTTTTGACTAAAGTCCCCGGCTCATTGCTTCCCCTTCAAGGCAGGCCATAGAAACTAAGATCTCTTCTCCAAGGTGGGGCATAGAAACTTCAAGCTTCCCTGTGGCCACAGGACATTCTCTCACCTGTTATTTGACAGCAGATCATAAGACCGGCCTCATTCCTGAGGGTCATGCCGCATGCCTAGGAGGAAGGAATGCTACACAAAGAGGCCAGAAAGAATCCGAAGAGACAGGTCTCCCTGGGTTTTGCAATGAGTTCTCCAAAACAATCCAAAAGGACAGAGATCAGAGAGCTTCCCAGTAGCTGACCACGGGGAGACGGCAGGAGGGTGATGCTGCCAGAGAGGACAGTTCACCCTATTCGTCTCTTCATCTGCATCCTGCATAATATCCCTTATAATTAACCAGTAAGTGTATGTAAGTGCTTCCCTGAGTTTGGTGGGCACTGGAGCAAATTAATTGAATGCCAAGGCAGGGTGGCTCAATTTGTAACCTATCAGTCAGAAACAAATAGAACAACCTGGGCCTTGTGACTGGATCTAGTAAGGAGGGGGATCTTGGGGACTGAGCCTCCACCTGTGGGACCTGAGGCTATCTCTGGGTAGTATCAGAACTTGACAGACTGAGAGGACACATCACTGCTGTCCCCTGAAGAATGGACCACCTATTCACTGACGGGCAGAAGTTCCCATACAGCTTTCCAGGTCACAGAAGTGATCTGTGTTATTAATACATAGTAGGAACACATTAGTCTTATTTTGGCCTACATACCAGAATTTTTAAACAGAAAAATATTGATTAGCAGAGTTTTATGAGAATAGCAATTATCAGAATACTGTTTCCTTGCCAATATTGTATATATTTAATGTCAATGAAAAGTCCAAAAGGACTTGAAAGAACCAAATTAAATACAAGCAAGAAAGCATGATTGCAAAGTCACTTCCTTTACAAAATGGGGATTCACCAGTGTCCTGCAGTGCCAAGTGTGAAAGATAACCGGCACATGGGGTTTCTCATGCACATCCATCCACACAGGCAGGTAGTGACGGAAATATTATTATCCTTGGCCAGAAACACATGTTGATTGCTTTTTATTTGTAGACCGGTGTGGGTGGGTCTTCACAAAACGCTAACCTCCCTTGTGAGTTTGTACTCGGAAGGCATTGAAGCTGGCTGAGCGTGTGTTGTTTTACATTTGTCTGAAACCTCATTATGAAATAGAATGACTCTTCCTTTTGGCCTCCAGAGTGGTGACTTCTATCAAGTGTTCTATGTCACTAGGCCAGCCCAGAGGGTGTGCAAGAGCCAGGACATCTCTGATGCAGACATGGTTTCTGCGTAGGCACACCCATGCACTCCAGAGTTCCTCTAGTTGGTCGAGTTTATTTGCTTACAAGTGACTTTGACAAAGGCTATATTTAGCAGAACTATGTGATTTGACTTGCAAACCCTTGCCTCCACACTCACATACTTAAGTAATTGTTGCAAACAAAGGCTCATACTCATCCTCTGCAAGGGGGCAGGAGGGTCTGAAGCGTGTGCCTGCCCTGAGCTTGCCTCTGCCCAAGTACAAAGGCCCCAGATCAGAAGAATTATGCAAACTCCTGTAGGTGAAAGCCCTTCCTATTATCTGACCCACATGCCAGATTCCCGGTCAAAGCCCTCCAGAAAACCACCCACGAGGACCAAGACTGCTTCTTTTGTTGTTGTTTCAGGGAAACTGATTCCCCATGATGGGCATAAACTAAACACAAATCCACAGTAAACGGGAGTTGCCATCAAGTGACCTCTTGCTCATGGCAATTGGACTGTCACTCAGCTTAGCGGAGCAGAGAAGCTGTTCCTGGATGTCCTACCTATGTCAGGAGGGAAGGGGTCTGGCCTGAGCTCTGCCTTGCTTGCTGAGTGATGCTGTGCCGTTGCTAACTTCTCTGAGTCTCCGTGGTGAAACTTGAGGATTACGCCTAATGATCCTGTTCCGTGTAGCTCTTGTTAAAATGCAGGAATTAGAATATTTCAATTACTTTCTCTCTCTTTACATATTGGTGTGTTCCCAAACACTAGATTTCAAGTTGTGTGTGCATTTTAGTGAGCAAAATAAGCTTACGTAACTAGGCTTCTTCCCTTTAATCTATTCTATTTGTTACCCTCAATATCCCTAAGGTATTCTGGTTGCTTTGCTTTAATATATTCTAATTGGTTTCACAGGGTTGCTCTAACAGAATACCACAAGCTGGGTGGCTTCAGCAGCAGAGATTTATTTTCTCCGTCTGGAGGCTGAAGTCCAAAATCAAGTCGCCCATGGATCTGGCTTCTCCTGGGGCCTCTCCTTGGCTTGTAGACATCTGTCTTCTTGTGGTGTCCTCAAACGGTCTTTTCTCTTCAGTGTGCATGCCTGGGTCTCTGAGAAGGACAACAGCCATGTTGGAACACGGAACCCCCCCACGACCTCAGTTTACCCTAATCAACTCTTCTATGGTCTTTCTCTAAATATATCACGTTCTGAGGCGACAGGCGTTGGGGCTTCAATATATGAATTCTGAGGCGATACAATAAGCACATAATGTATACATACTCTGTTTCCTTATATGAAATAGTCTTTACCCAATAAAATTTTAGTAGTATTTTAAAACATACTTTCAATCTAATCAACATACACTTTCTCTAAGCTGGCTTTTTTAATATGCACATAATTTTAATTACATGTATTGATCCTTATAGAACTTTGAGTCTTAGCAGATATATTCATTTTTTCATAAAATAGTCTGCTGAGATATTTTTACAGCTTCTTCTTCCTTCCTTATTACATCCAACAAAGACCTGCATTGATGGCTAATTTCTCCAAAGCCAGCATCACCTCTGCCATGGCTCCTGGTGTGTGCCTAATAAACTCATTAGAGGGATTAATCAGGTTCTTTTGACTCAGAGGAAACTCAAGGCCAATGGAAACAGAGATTGGAGTCTGGGAATCAAACTACCAACAGTGCTCCAAGGTCGGTGGCAATGGAGGTGAGCACTGTGCTTTCTGGAATGGGTGCTCCTCCCTCTCCACTCAGGGGTACAGACCTCACTTCTCCCGCCCACATAGACCTCGTTCCTGTGGGGCAAATTAGGGTTCTGAAGGTAGAACTGTGAAGGCAGTTTTCAGGATCTCTGTGGGATCTGTTAGCAGATTCAGTGCCTGTCTCTGGGGTTTTCCTGGCCTTGCAGAGACGTGGGGGGCTTGGTCACATGCTCTGACCTCCCTCTGCAGGATTTCTTCAGCCTCACTACTAGCACGGAGCAAAAACCTAACTCCCCTGACTGGTGTCAGAATCAAATTTGGCAGACCCTACATAAAAGAAAACGTTAAGAAAATGACAGCTGGACACAGAATGCTTAGAAGTTAGGAGATTCCAGAAACCACTGCATTCACAGTAGTGTCTGTGGTGTTTGGCAAAGAATGGCAGTGATCTTGCCCTGGGCCCTTTACGGAGCACGGGATGGAACTGGTACCCTCTTCACGACACTGCTTCCTGTGGACAAGGGCAAGGGCCCTCTCCACATCTGTTTGACAGAGAATGACATCAAGACGCAGAGGCGCTAAGGACTGTGCATGGCAAATCAAAGTCAGAACCTGGAGATGGCAGTCAGGTCATTGGCAAGGCTGCCACCCGCTACTGACCCCAGGCATTGAAAGGCTTGCCTAGCAGCATCTCCTTTTCTGGTGTCCAGGTAAGAACTTGGCAGGTTTTGTTACTTAGCCAGCCCCCACCCTGAAACCATCTGTCAGGCAGCTGGATGTCTGTTCCTCCCCCAGGTTGATATGATTTAGACTGTTAGGGCAGATAACATTGCACAATATCGTAAAACCACAGTGGTCACATTTCAGGAAACTAGATTGCCCAAGAGATGTGGGCAGATTTTTTCTATAGCAGTGGAGTCTATTCAAAGATCTCTTAATTTAAAAAAAAAATAGGAAAATGTAAATGTGCATTCTTCCCTAGAAGTGGGAACAACAGAATAAAAAAATTCTGGAGCTACTGAAGGAATAGTGTCATCCACATGCTCTGATATAACCTTGAAAACTAGTAGATGAGATGGTGTTGGTGTGGACAGAAATAGGTTTAAAAAAAATCACTGTCTTATTAACCATCTTCTCCCCAGCACCCAATCCAGTGCCTGGGAAATAAGAGGTCAAGTACACCGGTTGCAATAGGAGTCACAGACATCTCTAAAGTAATAGCCTCTTAACTGGCCTCCCTACTTCCACCCCGGCTCCTCTTCAGTCTCTGTACATCCAGCAGCCACATAATTACTGAGCTGTATAAAGCAGAGCTGGGAGTCATCAGATCTCCTCAGTGACTTCGATCCCCACTCAGCAAAAGTCCAGGCGCTTGCAAATATTGATAAGTCCCTGCAAGATGGGCCTGTTTGTCTCGGAATCTGTCTCCTTCTCTCAACTTTGTTGAATCCCCCTCCATCTGCTCTGCCTTCTTGCGCACCTCCAGATGCCAGATGCATAGCCACCTGGGCTCATTTGGCCTTGAGCTGGTTCCCTCCCTTAAGGGTCCTCCCCCAGATATTGCCCCATGCTAACTTTCTTTAAAGTGCACAATGTGTAGCTGAACCTCCCACCCCTCCACCCCCACCCCCACCCCAGGCCGGACTCGCCCTCTGTAATCTCCCTTTCTGTGTAATAATTGCGACTTTCTAATAAATCATTTATTTTGCTTACTGTCTATCTTGTCTCACTTAAATTGGAGCTCCATGCAAACAAGAATATTTGGTTGAGTGGCTGTTTTTCCAGCACAAGGAACATAATATTCAGTAAGCACTCAAAGCAGCACAGGGAGAGGTTCTGGCTTCAGCAGCTTTGGTGGAAATTCCCAGGAAAAGGCAAATAATGAAGAGGAACTGACAAGAAAGCCTGTTTCCAAAAGAAGCTGGAGAAGTTCAGGGATTTAAAGCAGAATTGGGGCTATATGGAAAAAGATGGGAGGGAGACGGAGAGAGAGGGAAGTGGGAGAGACCTCAGCTGAACAGGGCGCTTGCTAGAATGTCCTTCTTCGGAGAGCATTTTCCCAGGTGTCTTAGCCACTTGTAATGTCAAAGACTGCGTGGCTTCAACAGGTAGCGTTTGCTTCTCACAGTTCTAGAGGCTGGAAAGTCCAAGATCAAGGTGGCCGCACCCCCAGCATCTATGGCAGGCCTGCATCGTGGTCTGCAGGTGCCCTCTTGTCCTGTGCTCATGTGATGGAGACCAGAAAAGGGAGAGGGTCCCTCTGTATCCCTTCTTATGAGGGCATCATCAGTCTGTTTGGGCTGCTGTTACTGAGCACAATCCTCCCTCTGTACCCTCAGGAATTTGCTCCAGGCCCCCCATCTCCCTTCCTGTGTTTACCAAAATGTACACATGCTCAGGTCCCTTATAGGAAATGGCAGGTACTTAGGTAAGATCCATGTACATCGCCTCCATAATGATCACTAGATGAGTTACCTTGCCTGATACAACACAAAAGCTACGGACAGTGTAGTTGTGCTTTATGGTTTAGGGAATAATGATAAGCAGACGAGTCTGTACACACTCGGTACAGATAGAATTTTTCTTTCCAACTGTTTTCAGTCCACTGTTGGTTGAATCCAGGGACACAGAATTCAAGGATGTAGAGGGCCAATGGTACCATAAACTGAAGAGCTTATAAACAACAGGAAAAAAGTACCCTATGCTTCTGCAGGCTAAAAAATCTAAGATCCAGTTGCTCGAGAATTGCTGGTGGTGAAGGCAATTCCCTGGTTCATGACTTGCCCTCTCTCTGTGTCCTCCCACAGTGGAAGGAAAAGGCTTTCCTGGGGTCTCATTTGTGAGGGTACTATTGAAATAGCAAACTCTTGTGACCCCATCACCTGCCGAAGGTCCCCTCTAACACTGTCCCATGGAGGTCAGGACTTCAACCTGTGACTCTAGAAGGTTGACACAAACCTTCAGACCACAGCAGACACTAATCCCATGCAGAAGGGCTTCACTGTCACAACCTAGCTACTTCTCAAAGGCCCCGTCTCATAGGATCATCACCATGGGGGCAGGATGGCAGCCTTCCGGGACAAGCATTCAGTCCTGAGCACAGGGCTCTTCCATGGAGTGTTACTGATCAGGGGAAAAGCCCATTAGAGACTTTGGCCTCCAATGTCCCTATCTTCCTTTGATTTTGTATCTTTAACATTCAGATTTTCTGAGTAAAATTTTGTTTTAAACAAGCCTTAGGTTAAAAATGATAAAAACAATGAAACCGTTGCCAGAAACTACATTATATCAGGCCAGTGTCGAGGGCTAGTTGCTGAGAGGCAAGACTCTGAAGCCAGCTCTCCGCCCTCTCAGTAGTCGGAGAGAGGGGCAAAGGCAAAGGCAAAGGCAAGAGCCCTGGGCCTCCTTGGGCCTCCAGGGAGCTGAACTTGGCCTTGAGATGGTCCTGATGATGGGCAGGGACAGAAGTGCGACCAAGTAGCTCTCCTCCACAGACACCCTGATCTTTGATTTGTGGGCGTGAATGTGCTGGACAGTGAATTCACAGCTCAGAGGACACTGAGATAACAACACAAAGACACTCCTGGAAACCACTGCAGACCCGAGCTGACGGCACTTGAAAGTGGCTGGAATACAAAAGCGCTATGGGAGTCAGAGCTGGAAGGGCAACGGGGTCTCCTGCGAGAACAGGGGGACACCACGAGAGATCTGTGACCTGCTCCTCTGAAAGCCAACACAAGGGCTCAGAGTGGATGAATTTGGGAGAATTTATACTACGTGGGCTCTTGACTGAGTATTGAATTGAATTTCATCTTTTAAAACTGATTACTCACCGTTTAAATTTACCTGAAGCCCAAGGACCTTATCCACACTGGACAATATGTGTGACCAGCATTCACTCCAGACTATTCTTAATCTATTCCTTACCCCACCTCACACTTGATTTGATATGTGCAATGATTTATGTTTGCACAAGAATAATAAATAAGGCTAGCAGATTAAGACAAAGCAACAAACTTATAAATGAAAAGGATATTAGTCCTCCTTTAGTTTAACATATTAATAATATTATTTTACTTGTTTTGTCCTATATAACTGATATTATTAACATGTAGCTACCTTGTTGAGAATTTCTGCACTGATTTTTCCCTGATGAGGAGTTTAGTTAAGGAATTTAGAATTTGAACATCATATAGAAAAAGGAAACATTCTATCAAGTTGCACATTGATGTGTACATCTACTATAAATGTGGAAAATGTTACATGGTAAATAAAAATGGTCTTACATATGTAAATTACTGTTGAAGGAAGTCCAGGTGAATTGCAACAGATACATTTGGAAGCACAGGAAGGACCATTAAGCAACTCAAAACTATGTCACATGGGAGAAAAAAATCACCAAAGAAGTGAATTTTTCAGCTTCAAGAAAATGGAGCCACTGAACATACAGCTTTCTCCAAATATTTGAAGGATATCTTGCAGAAACATCAAGATTTTTAGGTAGGGTGGCTTTGGGGCAGCTGATGAGAGATGCAACTTCCTGTAAAGCTGAGCAGAACGTTAGGGACGCTCACACATCTGCCCCCAGCACTTGCTAGCCTGCAGAGGGGACAGGTCACACGTCGGCTCAGCTGATGTGCCTGCTTGTGGTCAGAGAGAACCTCTGATGGGTTTGCGACTTATGCTTCTGAAGCTTGACGCCAAGTACACAAAATAAATTTAGAGAACTGGGACAATCTGTAAGTGACGGTAGACAAAAGAGAAACCAAGAGACATCAAGTTTTTGTAGAAATTAACAGCCACCAGGCACCAGTGTTTTGCAAACAGTGATAATTTAGCAATAAAGTGACAATCCCCAAGAAAAGGCTATAAGTAGGTAGGGAGAACCGATCAAGGCCTCCTGGGCCTGTGTGGCCAGGGACATTTTAGCGGCAGCTACAGATCTGGTCTGCTACATGCGTGATCCTTTTGTCTCTCTAGGGAAAATACAGCTACCAGGATTTGAATGCCAAGGTTTGTTTATTTGTTGATTGGTTGTCTGGTTGGGGAGGGAGATGTTCCTTCAAAGGAGCACTGTTCTAGCTTTATCACTCAAATGGTTAAAGAAATGAGCTCTGGAGTCAGGGTGCTGGGGTTTAAATCCCACCTCCTCCCGTGACTGGCTGTGTAATTTGGCCAAATGTTCCTCTTCTGTAAAACAGAGATGATTACCACAGTACCTGCCTCATGAAATGAGGGTTAAAGGAGTTGATTGAAGGGAAGATCTTTTCCCAGCACTGGGCCTAGTAAGTAGTTTTTTAAAAAAATATTATTGTTTGAATATACAATTAGTGTTCTCATCACTGGCTTTCAAGGCCAAAGGCTGACTCCGATCTCTGCTTCCCTGTAAGAAAAATAAGCCTCTTAAGTAACATCCTGACCTGGCTATATTGGTATCTGTTGTGATTCTTGGTAAATGAAGTTGCAGAAACACGTATTTCCAGAAGCATGTTGTTGAAGTTCTATACTTCTCTCTTTGTCTAAATCTACAAACAAAACAAGATTTCACAACCCATTTGCAACTGCATTCTGTCCATCTCAGACAGTCACCAGAACTTCAGGAAGCATTGATTCAAATAGCAAACAACCCCATAGGTCTAGCATCCTGGATATGTCATACACTCATTTCAGTACCCCCAGAATTGAAGTTGCAATTTTCTCTTTGCACCTTTAATATTTGCCAGTGTTCCTCCCTCCCCCACCCCCCGTCACCTTGGTATGGCCACTGCCACCCTGAGGAATGTCCTCAAGCACCTCTCTTCCTTCGACCTGTCCTGTGAAGCTGCCCTTCTTCGGAGAACCTTGATTGACTGCCTGGGCTCCTGCATTAGCCTCTGGAAGGTTCTAGTCCTTGTTCTCTCCTCTCCATAGCGCTCCCCTCTTCCGCACAGCCATAAAGAGAAACTTCCTAATGTATCTCAGACCAACTTACACTCCCTGTTTCCTGCAGTTGACCTCCAAGGCTGGGACCAGGCATCTGTGGCTCTTCTTGGCTCCAGTTGACCCTCCCTGTCAACTCCCCCCTGCCAACCTCAAGTGCTCCTGGCTTCCTGCACTCAGCCCTGCCTGCCCCAGCACACACCAAGTGCCAGTGCTTCTGGGTCTTTACCATGCTGGCTGCCTTCACTAAAAGGCTCTTGGCTTTTCTCTGCCCTGAAATCTCTGTTCAATCTTTAAGGCCCAGCTCAAGTATCACTGCTGTCAATTTCTTGGCCTTAAGCTTTCTTTCACAGAATTCCTGAGTATTGGGTGTATATAACATTTTGATATCATTAAACGTTTTAGCACTTTAATAGCATTCAAGATATAACCATCTTAAAGGTAATAGATTAAATGCATAAAGTTCACTCTGCTGATTAGATTAGATGCTTTTGAAATATATGAACTGATTCATTTTATGCATCTTAACTTCAGCTACTAGCCTGGTCCTTAGCATTCAAAAAGTTTGTGGAGTGAATGAATGAAATAAATCTGAGATATACATATATATTTTTCAATAGCACAAATGTTAGAAGATGCTCTTCCAGGCCTTTTTAAAAGTTATCTGTTAACTTCTATCAATAAATCCATGTGTGGGTAGGTGCCAACCTGAAGCTGATTCTGCCCTCCTCTTGGGAAGCCAATGGGCTTAGCTGAAGTAGGCGAGGTCTACGGTCTGTTCATTGACACCTATAATGTGTCAGGCCCCATTCTAGGCTCTGGGTATTCAGTGAAATAGTGCTCCTGAGGTCCCAGATGGCCAATTCCACAAAGATGAGACCAAAGAAACCAGGAAGTGGACAAACCAGGCTCTTGCGTCCAGTGGTAAGGGCTGAGAGGAGCGCACAGTGGGTTGATGTGGCATGTTGTAACTGATGGGGGACCGAGGCCACTTTAGATTAGTGTCACCTCATCATGGAGACCTGAGTATAGAAACAGAAACAGCCACATGGAGATCTGTGGAAGGAGGACAGCAGGGCCCCCTCTAAAGATGGGAATGAGGAGAAAAGGCCTCAGAAGGGGACCAGAGGGTACACAACTGTCACTTGCCTTACATTCTTCTGCATTTACATAGGACGCGGCCTCAGAAGGCTCCCCGCATTTTGGAGATGAGGAAACTGATCAACAGAACAGTGAAATGACTTCTTCTGGAAGTGGAAGAAATAATTACTCTAAATAATTATGTCTCAAGAATTTGGATCAAACGTCAGGCTAAAGAAAAATGGCTTGAAATGGCATTGCCTCTCCCTCGTGTGTTAACACACCATTGCAGATGTGATAAGAAGAAAATACAGCACATCCCTTAATGCATTTCTGATGTTAGAGTAGAAAATATAGCCCATTTTTAAGGCTATCCATTCAAAACTATGAGCTAGAAACTGTCACAACAAGCTTCATTATAATGCGATTTGACTAGACAAAATTAAAACAACCACGTACGCAAATGCTAGTAAAATTCAGACTCCTAGTTAGATGAAAACATAAACTATTTAAACACTTTTTAAAGTTTAAAATAAGAGACACTTCAATGTTAAAGGCAACCTCTGTGTGCTAAGCATTGTTTCCTATTTTATGCTAAAAGATTCTATAAATTATTCAAGGCTGAAATAGCAGATCAAACAAATAAGAAAATCTGCCACCGAGCAACCGAGGACATGTAAGAAAGAGCATTCAGCTTGCAGTGGATACAATGAACAGATCTACCTTTGTTCTGCTAAAAAATTAATCCATCAGGAGTCAGCAACCACCAAAAGACTAATTAAAATGTTAATGAAAATCCCATGTAACTTGCTTCCCTTGGGCCAGAATAAACTTGAGGTGATATGGAATTTAATTACAGCTACACTAGGAGACATTCCTTAACACTAAGATATGAACAGATTTAGAATTCAAGTATTATCTCAATTAACATGCATTGCAAACTGGGCCAATTGCCTTAAAGAATTGGGCTGCAGAGTTTTTAAAACATACACATGGAAAAAGACTACCTCCACAGTCCTTCCAAGAAGGCTTCCCTCCTCTTCAACTAACTATGAGACTCAGGTTTTGAAGAACCAATCTCGAGAAAGGAGTTGCAATGGAAACCCATTCCCTGTCTGTTATTGTAGCCAGGCACCCTTAAGAGATCTGGGATGGGTGTGTTCCTTGACCATTAAAGAAACACCTGGGGCAAATGCCTGAGCCCCAAGCACATGGCAGAATGTGCATTGGCTGTTCCATGAGATTTATTTTTCCCTCCACATATGCTTTTCCTGCCCAAGGAGGATCCCCTGGCAATCATGAATATCTTACTCTATGTCCAGAAACCTCACTAGAAATAGGAACTGTGGCTATCAAGTTGAGCAAGAGCCTCAAAGTAATGTTTCCCAGGCTTCTCAGCCTCCCTGCCTTCAAAAGGACTGCAGAGCTGTTCACAAGATGCCCTGGTTATAGACAAGGAGCAAATCATGGACAGGGCCTTCTGTCCCTGCCATCTGTGATCATGGATCCTCAGTGGCTCAGGAGGACTCTGACTCCATAGTTGAGATTTAATAAAGCCCAGATGAAGGAGAGTTGGGAGTTTCGTGTTCAGGCCAATTCCCAAGGGTTTTAATAAAATACGAAGCAGGCATTACCCAACAGCCTCCCGGCCTTCTCTGCCTCTCCTAACAAAGCTGGAAGAACTTTAAAGAGCATGTAATTTCTGTTTTACCCCAAGGGCCCAAGTCTTTTGGTCAGTTTGGAAACTAAGCCTAAAACAACAATGAAAGAAAGTTTCAATTTACATCAGGATAACAAACAGGTTTCACGTTTCCTGCTGAGTCCAGCCACTTAGTGGTGGCCCCAAGCTCGTGCTGAGCTGATGGCAAAGCTCCCTGGCTCCATGGAGCCACCATGACTCCTTGTGCTCACCAGACTCAGGCAGGAGCTGTGATGCCACCCATGCCTGTGCTTGATGGCTGCGAAAGGTGTTCAGGGTCACCACTGGGACTCGAGAGGAGTCTTGAGGGAGGAAGAGGAAAACATCTGTGCCAAAAAAGGGGAAATGTTAAACACATGTGTGAACATGTGCGCATGTGTGTGTACATGCACACGTGTTCTGTGTAATGCCTCCAAAGTAAAGCCATCTATTAATTCAACAGATATGTATGGTTTATGTATCTTGTATAGACACCTTGTAATTGACAAGTAAAAACTCTCTTTGCCTGTGGTGCTTGACATGATGTCTGGATTTACATATGCACTGTGGAGTGCCTGGATCCAGCTCTCCAGTATGTCTGTTACTTCACATACGTATCATTTTTGTGATGACATCTTTTGAAATCTACTGTCTTAGATATTTTCAAGTATGCCCACTATTGTTAACTATTGTCACTGTGAGGTACCAGCAGATGGCCTGAACTCACTCCTTTCTAAGTGAAACACTGTGTGTCTTGACTAACATTTCCCAAATCCCCCAGGCCCAGCCTCTGGCAATCATTTTACTCTCTATTTATTTTATAGGAGTTCAACCTTTTTTAGATGCCACACATACAAACAGGCAGCTTTTATCTTTCTGGGCCTGGCTTTTTTCATTTAATAAAACGTATTCCAGATTCAGCTATGTTGTTACAATGATAGGATTTCATTCTTTTTAAAGGCTGAAGAATATTCCATTACATACATGAACCACATTTTCTTTCTTTCTTTGCCTATGGACACTTAGGTTGATTGCTTATTTTATATATAATTATAACAAAATTAACATATTACATAGTATACGTATATTTTACATGTATGCATATGCATATAAAGTATATGTAAATTTAAAATATTATCAATTACATATTCTGGCTAAATAATGAAGGGATATATAAAAATGTACTAAGTGAACTTCTCTAGGAGCTGAAGAAATAACGAAAAACAAAATGAATTTCTAGCACTCTCCTGTTCCATGTGAGGAAACACCAAGACAGCAATTGAACAAGTAATATGTGCATGTGAGTTGTAAGAGAGAATGCAAATAAAGCAAGGGAAAGAAGACCGCTCGTTGAGGGGCTACTCCATCTGAAATGCTCAGGGAAGAAAGACCTCATTGAGAAGGTGGTGCTGGAGGAGAATCTGGAAGGAGTGGCAGGGCCATGAGCATCTTGGGACCCTGCTGGGGGAGTGTCCTCGGGATGTTGGAGGACAGCCAGGGCTCTGGTGTGGCTGCCTTGTGGGGGCGCTGGAGAGGAGAGGGGAGAAGCAGGGCAGGTGCTGGGGGCCTCGCCTGGTAGGGCACCAAGACACCACCACCTCCTTCCTCCAGCCTTCCAGAAAGCTGCCCGCCAAGGGTTTGCATCAGATCAGCACCATGAGTGACCCGACTGCCACCAAGGAGAACTGACACAGAAGGGAAAGGAAGGAAGCCAGCCAGTCCGGAGGCCACAGCACTGACCCAGGCTAGAGATGGCAGCTCGGACCCGCTTAACCGTGGAGAAAGTGGTCATGCTGGGATGGATGTTGAAGGGAAAGCCCGTGGAATTTGCTAATGCACTGGAGGAGGGATGCGAGAGAAAGAGAGAGACCCAGAAGACTCCAAAAGGTACAGCCTGAGCAGTAGGCGAAATAGAGTTGTCATGTGCTGAGATGGGCTGGATTCAGGGAAAAGCAGCAACTCACCCGCGCAAACCCCAGGTTCTTCCTAGTTCTGAAATCAGTGTTGTTGACGTAACTTCACATATTTGGTGCTCAGTTGCTTGAGTTTTGACAGTGTGTGCACTTGTGTAACTGCCTTTGCTATCCAGACACAGAATTTTTGTATCATCTCCCAAATTTCTCTCATACTCTGTCCTGGAGGACTTCCTAGCAGCCACAGGGCTCAGACAATAACTGACCTGCTTTCGTCCTCACGGCTTAGTTTCCCTTCTGACGTTTCATATATATGTGATCATAGGGCATGCAATTTTCCACCGATCTCTTTCACTAAGAGTAATGTTTCCATGATTTCACCAATCAGGTGTGGCCGTCATTGGTTTCTTTATTTCCATGTCTTGTTTGCTTGTTTATTATTGAGTTATAAGTGTTCTTTCTACATCCTGGATATTACTCCCTGGTCAGATATATGTGTAGCAAATATTTTCTCATAGTCCATGGCTTGCCTTTTCTTTTGAGAAGCAGAATTTTTAATTTTGTTGGGACTTATCAATTTCTTCTACAGTTTGCATTTTTTTTTTCAAAAAGAAAAAAAAAATTTCTACCCTAAGTTTGCAAAAAAAAAGTCTCCTATATTTTCTTCTAGAAGTGTCATAGCTTTAAGCTTTCAAGGTTAGTGCTATGATTTATTTCTAGCTAGTTTTTGATATGCGGGATGTATTTTTTTTCCAAATGCACTTCAGGCTTCTCCAGCACCATTTGTTGAAAATAATTTTCTTCCCCCCATTGAATTATTTTGGCACCTTTTTCAAAGCACAACTGACCATAGACACAAGGGTTTAATCGTGGACTCTGTGCTGTGGAACTGAACTATGTGTGTTCTCGTCCGGCTCCAGGCCATCCTGAACACCTCAGCATTACAGGAAGTCTTGCTTTTGCCTGCAGGTGTAGAAGTGGCTTTTCATTATTAATCTCTGGGTTTCCTCGCTCGCTCGCTTTCTCAGTTCTTCTAATATTTAAATGTAGTCAGTTGCCTTTGCTGTAAATACTCCAAGTGTTTTATGTTTTTTCTAGTTAAGTGTGACCAATATAAATTCTCTCAAAGTGGTAGCTAGGTAGGTACTGTGATTAGATTCGCTTCACAGAGGAGAAAATTGAGGACAGAGTCGTTTGTCAGTGAGTGCCGGAGGCAGGCCGGCTCCAGAGCCCGCACCTTCCCGCCTGCCCTGCTGCTGGCTGGCTTCATGCACACACCACCCCTTACCCTGGGGCCTGAGCAAAGCCAGGTGGAACAGGGGACAGAAGCCTGAAGACAGAGCCCAGAAGAACTCTGGTGGTTACAGCTCCCAGGCATGAGGAAGAGTCAGCACAGGAGACTGTAAAGAATCAACGAGGGAAGGCAGAGAGCCTCGAGGAAGGAGGAGGCTGGAAACCAAGGACGGGTGATAGGCTGCGGGGGGCTGCCGGCAGCTCTCACTCCAGTGCCGTGAGACATGGAAGGTGATCCCCGGGAGGTGATCCCTGGAAGGTGATCCCCAGGTTTGTCATTGAAGATCTTGACAGGGACAGTTTGGTAGTGTGTGGGGCAGACTCAGCCCAATCAGAGTGGGATCAAGAGGGAACAGGAGCTGGGCAGGGGGCATATGCCTGTAAGCCCAGACACTCGGGAGGCTGAGGCAGGAGGGCGAGTTCCAGGCCAGCCTCAGCAACTTAGCAAGGCCCTGTCTCAAAATAAAATAAATATAAATACAAACTATTTTAAAACATAAAATATATAAAAATACAAAAATATAAAATATAAATATAAAATATTAGTGGTAGAGTGTCCCCTGGGTTTGATTCCCAGTATCCCCCCCACCCCAAAATGAGAGAGAGAGAGAGAGAACAACAAAAAGAGGAGGAAGAGGAGGAGGAGGACGGAGACAGTGAGAATACCCAACCCTGGCCGGGTGTGTGTCTGGGCAATGGGTGACAGCTAAGGGTGGGGCCTGGGGACAGGAAGCCAGGTTGTACAGTACAGCAGATATTCTGCAGAAGAGGAAAATATCAGTGATGCAGAAGTGAGGAAGAGAAAACCACATGTAACGTAGCTTTGAATTGTTCCCAAACACTTACCTAATTTGCTGTGTAAGTGGCATGTGTTTTTCTGTGATAAGAACATAGAGTACAACTCTCCTGCCCCTCCTGCCCACAAGACTTACATCATACCTTACCAGAACATACACGTGAGTTACGCACCTCAAACACTGCACTCCAGAACCCAGATAAACCCAGGAGCTTGTACAGACACCTGGAAGGTGTGGGGTGCACAGGCCTGCCCTTTGCCAGCCTCCCTGCTCTTCCCTGGAGACCAGCTGCACTACTTCCTGTCCTCCAGGGACCTGCCTGTCCATCTCTGCAGGGACGGCCCGCCATCCTCTTCTGAGACCCTCCCTTAGCAAGGTACGCCTCCACCCTGCATTAGCCCTGCATCCTCAGAAGCCACCTCCATTCTGACTGAGCAACCAGAGTTTAATAAGTGGGTTCTAAATGAAATGGACTCGCTAGCTATGCGGATGATGTACCTCCCTGTGCATTCTTGTTACTGTCCCCTGTTTGAAGAAGCTCGCTGTATGCCAGTGATTCATGGAATTAGCCTGGTCTCCTCCTTCTCTTAGCCATGTGAAACCCTGCAGGCCCCAATTCTGAAGAGGCAAATGAGAAGGGGGTCAGACCCTGGGCCCAGAGGAAGAGCCAAGTGAGGGGCGAGAAACAACCTGCTCCTCATAGCGGGAGAGCCAGGCAGGGGAGGGAGGTGGCAGGTGCCTAGATAGACGGTGGGCTGGGACCTTGCAGAAGTCCTCTTCCAGCACCTTCTGTCTCCTCAGAGTTCAACCAGCTGAGAGTCAGAAGGGGCAAGAAGGTTGTGGAGGTTTTGCTAAAATAGAAAAGGTGTGAATGAGGACAGAGAGAGTTAAATAGACCAGGAAACAGGGGGCTGCAGGGCGGCAGCACGGGGGCCAGCTGAGGTCGCTGGTCATACATCTAAAGCGAGGTTCAGGCAAATGATACTGAACGAGCTTCTCTCGCTATTTAAATGGCCACTTTCATTGTAATGAAAAGATTATAAGACAGATCTTTGCATTTTCAAAAACTGATTAAAGAATGTCCATAAAACTTGCTACTTGTGGCATTATATCAGAGATAAATTTTTAGTTTTGATTATTTTGATTATTTGAGGTTATGTAAGAGAAGTGCTTGTTTTTAGAAACCACACAAGAAAATACATGGAGGGAAAAGAACATCATGTATGGGACTTACTCCTAGCTGCTTCTGAAAAAAAAATGCATACATCTTTATAAAGGTATAATAGAAAAATATAAATTTTCTATTTTGTGGTGTATTACATGATGTTTTGATATATATATACGTATATGTGTATAGACACTGTGAAATGATTAAATCAAAGTTATCAACATAATTTTAAAAAACAAAGATAAAATAAGGTAAAATAGCACATTTTTTAAAAGTCCTCTGATTATGTCCTTTGTGACAACTTTAAACCCGGTGCACTGAGGGAGAAGTAGCAGCAATAGTTTTAAAGAAGATGAACAAACGAAGAGGCTTTGTACTGAGGCCACTTGGGTGGCGTCCATCTGTGCAGGAGCTTTAGCGGAGCAGGGAGGTAGGTGGCCTTACTGTAAGATCCTCCTGTGACATTTGGGGCCTGATAATCCCCTGCTATAGGGTTGTCCTCTGCATCATCTCTGACCTTCCCTGTTAGATGCCCATAGCAACCGGCTCAAGCTGTGACAACCAAGCACCAGGGACATCCTTAAACATTCCCTAGGGCAATATCACCCCTGGTAAGAACCACTGCCTTGGGAACACCTGCCTGTGGTTTGCATATGTGGAGTTTTAAAAATCACGATTAAACACACACCTATAGAAACATCGATCTACCTACTGTATATTATGAATCTGTGGTATGCATGTACACATTTTTGTATACAGGGAGACAGATGGAAAAAGCAGCACAGGGATTGTGAGAAAGGACACAGCAAATACTGTTACGATTTGGAATAATGTGGGTCAAAAGTATCCAAACTTGATTAATACTATTCTTGTAAATTTGAAATCATGTCAAAAAAACAAAAACAAAAAAAGACTGGTCAGAGATTTTGGCTCCTGTATTTGAAACGCATTTGAAACACTACTACAGTTGTAAAAACTTTAAGGAACTGCTTATTTCAGAATGTTTATTTAAGAAAACAATCAAGGCAAGGCTGGCGCTAGTTTGCTTTTAGTTTGTAGCTTAAAGCATTAGGGGAAATCGCCCCCACCGCCAGGTGTAAATCTCTATTGTGGGGGCAGAGCCTGGTCACCTGGATTGTTCTGCAGGTCTGTGTTTGCATTTTCTCCAGAACTCTGCCACATAACAAAGAGCATCTTATACTCCACACAGGCATCCAAGCAGGCATCCGGCTTCTTCTCCCCTGCTCTCCACATCTAGTCCCTCAGAAGGTGCTGCTGATTCATGCCATGTCCTCCCCTCCCTTCTCTCAGCACCCCAGCCCAGTCACCACTGCCACTTTCCTGGAGACCGGCTTTCACTATTGCCCTGCCCCAACCCATCTTTCACCCCAAGCCCATCTCTTCAATGTCATTCCTGCTTAAATGCTTCAAATGTTTAGAAGCTGTAGAATTCTCTGGGCTCTGCCTGCGACTTTTTTTCCTCCTTTCTCTGTCATTCCACGTGTTCCGATGACACTGCATTCCCCAGAGCTCAGGGACCAGCTCTGCCTGATCCCGTATCCGCAGTCTTAGGGGGAATGCCCTTCTCCCTGATGGTCCACATTTCCTTTATTCAGCAAAGATTTATCATGTGTGTCCTGTGTGCCAGCCACTGTCCAGGCTCTGAGGCCACAGCAGGGAGAGCAGCAGACACAGCCTTTCCCCAGGGATGGCAGTCTAGGAAATGACCCAGGATGGTGGAACCTGAAATTAACATCATCTGGAGGACTTTCTGTAAGAAAAAAAAAACCTGTAATATTGTGAATGCAAATTTATGTTTTAAAAATGGACTTTCATTTAGAATAAGAGAAGAAATTTCAGCCAGTGCCTGGGCCTTAGAGCTTAAGGCTCCTTCCATCTGAGGGGGCCTTGGGCGGTCTAGTGAAAAGGCTCACAGCTGGCAGAGCCTCCGGATTCTGCTCTCCAGCCCCTGAGCACTCAGCACTCACAGGAGCTCTGGCTGGTGAAGGGCTGTGAGGCCCACACTTCATTGGCCTCGTGGGATATCTGCCTCTAATTCTCTAGATAAGACTGGGGACACACAATTACGGCAAATAATATTTTCAAAAAGGGATGGTGTCCCAGGCACGGTAGCCTACACCTATGATTCCAGCAATTTGGGAGACTGAGACAAGAGGATTGAAAGCTCAAGACCAGCCGGGCACAGTGGCACACACCTATAATCCCAGCGGTTCAGGGGGCTGAAGCAGGACAGATTGCAAGTTCAAAGCCAGCCTCAGCAATGGCGAGGTGCTAAGCAACTCAGTGAGACCCTGTCTCTACATAAAACACAAAATAGGGCTGGGGATGTGGCTCAGTGGCCAAGTGCCTGTGAGTTCAATCCCTGGTACCCCCCTAAAAAGGGGCAGGGGATGTGGTTCAGTGGTAGAGCAAGCCAAGGAGCTCAACTCCCAATACCAAAAAAATTTGATGATGATAAATACAAAAAAAGACAGTGATAGACAACCGTTAAATATGGTAAGTTAGAGATCGTAAATGGATCAGAGTAAAGCCTAGGCAACAGTCCTAAGCCTTTAAAGTCAGAAGGTTTTTTACTTTCTTGATTATTGTTATGGTCTGCATGTGAAGTGGCCCCCAATAGCTCACTTGTGAGACACTGCAAGGTTCAGAGAAGAAATGATTGGGTTGTGAAAGCCTTAACCTAATCGGTGAGCTCATCTCCTGAGGGGGATTAACTGAGTGGTAACTGAAATGGTAGGTGTGGCTGGAGGAGGTGGGCATTGGGGGCGTGGCTACGGGGTATACATTTGTATCTGGCAAGGGCAGACCTTTCTCTGCTCCCTGATCACGTGAGCTGCTTCCTTCTGCCACAATCTTGGGCTGAGATGTTCAGCCTCATATCAAGCCCCAAGGAATGGAGTCTGCTATCTGTGGATGGAGACCTCTGAAACTATAAGCCCCCAAATAAATTTTTCCTCCTCTACAGTTGTGCTGGTTGGATCCTGCTGTCACAGCGCCCTCCAAAAAAGCTGATTAAAGCAATTATCTATTGTACCATATTTCTGCAGGGCAGGGTAGCAGACAGCTGTGTTGCTGGTGATGATTTCTTGGAAACTTCACCAAAACACAGGTAGCAACAAAAGTAAATGCAGATGGACTGCAGCAGACTGAAAGCTTGAGCATCGCAAAAGAAACAAACTGCAGAGTAAAGAGACACCTGGAGATAGGGAGGAAATCATTGCTCACCTCGCACTTGATGAAAGCTTAACCTCCAGAATACATGAGAAGCCCCTCCAGCTCAACAGCCACAAGCACTAATGACCCCATTAAAAACAGCCTACAGGCTTGAATACACATTTCCCCAAAGAAGACATTTAAGTGACGGATAGGTTTGTCAAACAATGCTCAACTCCATGCATCCTGAGAGTCATGAAAACCACAGTGAGGTATCACCTCACCTGTCAGGACAGCAGTTATCAAGAGCACCACTGTGGACCAGGGCGTGGAGACTCTGAAACACTTGCACACTGTTAGTGGGAATGCCCAAGGGTGGGTCACTGTGGACACTGGTCCCCAAGGAAGAAAAGTCGAACAGCGGTATGAACCAGCAATTCCACATGCAGGTATCTATCCAAAAGAATCAAAGTCAGAATCTCAAAGCAATCTTTACATCCTCATGTTCATAGCAGATAGTTCCTCATGGCCAAGATCTAGAAACAAACAAAATGTCAGCTGACAGATGAGTGGACAAAGGAATTATATATATATATATAATATATATAATTATATATAAAAATTATAAAATTATATATCATATATAATTATAGATATAGGTTATATATAAAAGAGTTATATATAATTATTTATATAATTATATATCTAACATCACATTTTTAAAAAAGAAGGAGATTCTTCAGTGTCAGACAACTTGCATGAACTTTGAAGGCATTATGGTGCTACTGAATTACTAACCAATCACAGAAAGAAAAATCCTGCATAACTACACGTAATAAGATATCTAAAATTGTCAAGTTCATGTAACTGAAGAGTGGAAGAAGGTTGTCATCAGGGGTGCTGGGGAGGGATAAATGGACATTAAGTTTCAATCAAGCAAGTTGCTTGTATTAATTCTGCAGATCTGGTGTACAACATCAGGCTTGTCATGATAATGTATTGGTCACTTAAAATTATTTTAAGAGGTATACTTTAGATTAAATATTCTTACTTCAATAAACTAAAATAAGTTGTTGAAAAAGCTTATATTTTGTTTAGGATAATACAAAGCTGCTTTACATCTAAGACACCTACAAAAACAATTTTTTAGAGAAATGAAGGATTTTGCCAGAAGATGAATAAAGAATAGGAGACATCTATCAGGACAGACGCTTGTCACTGTAATCTTGAGATGGTCTGGATTGTCTTGCAGGGTATATAGAGCATACCAACCAACCAAAACCCTTTTGGAAATGTTCTTAAAACTCCAAGGTCACTATTTAAATAGAAATGCATCATGCAATATCTCTGAGAAATGAGTGAAAAACTGAAAAGGGGGCTCAATTTCAGTAGAAGACCAAGAGCTGAAGACAAAGAAAAAGGAAAAGAACATGAGAACTTTGGATCCTAAGCTCCATCCCTTAGTCCTTGGTATCAGCTTGGTTACAGAACAGCATGAGCATTCAGAGACTAGATGGAAAATTGGCAGTAGTGTTATCATGGCTCCAATCTGCATGAAAACTGTAAAGCTTTCTAAACTTTTACTTTTATCGCTTTTTCACTTTTCTTGAAATTAGACTTTGTCACTTTACAACAGCTCTACTTAGCTCTAAAGGATCATTTTAACAAAAGAGTGCTTTAATTCAGGGGTTTAGAAAAATGCTTGTCTTAAGGACCATGCTGACTTCCATCTTCTCTGAGATAATGTGACCAACACTCAGGAACTGGGAGCTTTTCACAATTCTTCCTTCAAATTCTCCCGTCATGGATGTTCAGAACAATTGGTGCTAACTAGGTTCTGATAATTTCTATAATGGAATTCCTTCCAACAGCTTGGTCCATTTTGTATGTGTGTCTAGCTAAGTACTTTTGATTTTAAGTGATATGTATTTAGGGTTTTTACCAAAAAAATTAGTAGAACAGAAACATACATAATGAAAAGTAAATGTCTCTCTGCCTGATTCATGCCCAGAATTTTGTCCCAAAGATAAACAATTGAAAATTTCTTATGGATCCATCAGGAACTCAGGAAAAAAACACACACACATATAACATTTTGCACACATTGTGTTAGGTATTAAAGAATGTTTGAATCTTTACATTTTTTTATTAAAACAGCTGTTACCAAATTACCTCTCAAGGACTTGCGTGTTGGTTCCCATCAGTAGAGGATGCATGTGTTTATTTTTTCACACCCTCCTCACCAATGGATTTTTAATTGGGTTAATTTGAAAGGTGATATATTCACGTATGGAAATGTCACAGTGAAACTCATTATTTTGTACAATTAACATGCATTAAGAACTATAATTTTGAAAAGAAAATATCACCATTCTTGCTTTTGTTGGCCTTTGTTTAATCACAGATGAAAGTGAACACCTTTTCGTATTTGGGGCCTGTTGTATTTCTTTCTCTGTTAGGTGTTCATCATACTGACCTCTTTTCTACTACATTTTCTTTTATGTGGCTAGGGTGTAAATCCTTTGTAAATTTAGAATAAACGCCAATATTTGTAGTTTATATATATTTCAAATGGAATGCTCACTATTTTCTAACATTATTGTTTATTGCTTGGAAAGACTCTTCACTGTCAGAAAAGGTTGCATGTAAATTTTGTAACTAGTCACCTACGTAACATTTATCATATTAATTTTAAGAGGATGTTTTAAGATGCTTTAACATTTTCTAACTAGATAACACTCTTATCTGCAAGTGATGACCTTGTCCTTTTCCATTTCTTCTTTTCTTCCTGTATCTATGCCTCTTGGTGTTAGTTTTCTGACTCTGCATCAAAACATTGAGAGAAGTGACATAAAAAGGAGGAAAGACTAACTTGGCTCAGAGGTTCCGAGGTTTCAGTCCATAATCGGCTCCCTCCATTGCTTTGGGGCCTGTGGCAAGGAAAAACCTCATGGCCGGGAGCATGTGGTAGACAGAACTGTTCACCTCATGGCGGTCAGGAAGGACAAAGAGAGAGGAAGGGACAGGGTTCCCAGTGTCCTCTTCAAGGCACATCCCTAGTGACCTCTCTTGTGTCCACTCAGTCTGATCTCCTAAGCCTTCCACCAGTGGTCACTAGAGCACAAGCATTTAGGGGACATTGAAGGCTCAAGCTTCACACTCTTCTTTCTCTCTTCTGTTTAATTCTGATGGCCTTTATCTCCTGAAGATAACTGAATTACAGTGTTAACTCGGGGAACCCTGGCCTGCATCCAGAGCTGGAACACTACACTGCCTCCCCATAGGTAGTTCCTTCTGCTGGAGGTCTGCCAGACACCGTCACTGTCCACAGGAATGGGATATTCCCCCTTTTCACCCAATATTATGAGGAACTATATTCATTTACTTTCTTCTGTGTAAAATTTTTGGGATGAAACTCACCAGGCCAGGAAGTTTAGTCTTCCTTAATTGACAACTTCATGCTATTTACAAACTGTAAAAGGTATTTATATCAATATCATAAGTGAGCTTGGTCTGCAAATCTTTTGGGGATGGGAAAGGAGGAACAGATTTTAATATCATTTTTCTTCTTAGTAAACAGTATGTGGCAGCTTGACTTCTTTCTCTATTCATCAAAATATCTTAAATGAGGTTGAAGATATCTATGAAACCATCTAGACTAATACTACAAAGAGTAGCACTTCTATATTTTATGCGTTTGGTTTGATTTCTTTTTAATCAAAAGTCTTTTAAGTAATAATATGAATTTTCAAATAGTGATGGTATAGGCTTTTGCAATTATCATTTTAACATCTGTAGACTGTATGGTAATTATTTCCTTTTCATTACTGATCTTGATGCTGGTTTCTTTTCTTTGTTCTTGAGCTTTCTACCTAGAATTTGCCAATTTTGTTGGTTTTTTCAACGAATCAACTCTGGCCGTGCCAGTTATCTCTATTGCCTGTTATCTGTTTTGTTCATCTCTATTCTTTCTTTTGTTATGTCTTTTCTTTTGTTATGTCTTTTCCTCTACTGACTATGGGTATAATTTGCTCTTTCTCTATTCATTTAAGGTGGAATGTTCAGAACTAATTTTAGATATTTCTTTATTTCTAAAATAAGCATTTAAAAAGTATAAGCTTTCCTCTCTCCATAATTTCAGCTCTATCTCATCAAAGTTCATCTCTTGTTTCTTCAGGATTATTCTTTCCAGAGGATTTTCTAATTTTCCCTCATTCGCTGTGAAACTTTGTGTTTATCCTGTTTGGGGTTTGACAAGCTTCTTAAATCTATCTATAAATTCACGTCTTTGAGTACCTTGGAAAATCTCAGCTGTTTTTCCTCAGTGTGTGTGTGTGTGTGTGTGTACACATATGTACCAATGTGTGCACGTGTGTTGCCTGTGTGTGTGCGCATACCTCCACCTCCTGCCCTGACTCCCTGACACTCCCACCTGTGTACTTTAGACCTTCTGCTGTTATCCCAGTTGTCCCTGAAAGCTGAAGCTTTTTCCGATCTTTTCTCTCTCTGTTCGTCAGGTTGGATCATTTCTCCTGACTTCTTATCTTCAAGTTCACTGACTTGTTCCTCTGCCAACTCCATTCAGCTTGGGGGTCCATCCATCCAGCAAACATTTTTCTTTTTAGTTGAAGACGTGGTGCTTATCATTTCTAAAATTCCATGTGGTCCTTTGAAAACAGATAACTCACTCCTGTTGCATGAGACTTTCTCTCATTTCCTTCTTTTGGGGGTGTTTCCTCTACCACACGTGGCCTGGTTAAACAGGTATATTAAGGTTTCTGGTGTTCCCAGTCTCTGTGTTCACGTCAGGGACAAGAGCTGCTGTCTCCATTATGGGTGCTGATGTGATCCTCTGCAGCAAACAGTCTCATTCACACAGTCAGGTCTCTTTCCTGTGGGTGGTAATTCAAACCATTTTATGTTCCGAGACTTTGCAATTGCGTGTTAGGTGTGGGTTAAAGTTTGTGGGTTACTAGAAGAGGGTTTTGAGGAGTCTGGTTCTTTGGGGCCCTTCTGGCCGACGTTACCCCAGGGGCACTATTAGAGTTGAAGTAGGACGCTTGTGCACGCATGCGCTCAGTCTGCGAGGAAGCCCTGGCTGGGGCTGTGTGGGAAAATGAGAGCCATACTGGAAACTGCAGAAAGATAACTCTTGTCATAGAGTGACAGAAACCTTGCCTGAATGTGTCCCGTAACTGGGAGGATAGCAGAACTTGCAAGCGATGGACTTGGACGTACAGCTGAGTATATTTTTATCACAGAGAGAGGTGCCACTTGGTTTCTCCTTTCTGCTTGTAGTACAGTGTCACAGGAAAGAGATAACTTGAGGAGGACAGAAAGCACCATGAACATGATGACTTGGAAAACTCTCAGCCTATCAGAGAGTAAACTCTAGAAACAGACTGAAAGTCCTGAACAACCTTTTGCCAAAGAGCTCAGTGTGTAAATTCAGTAATCAAATCAACCTTGTGAGCAGAAGCCAACAATCAAGGTGGCATTATTCAAGAAAAATTAGTGGAGCTTCTATCCATGCCCTGAAATGGGCAGCCATGAGCTGCATGAAGGACAGCAAGGCTTGGGAGCATGTCACATCAGCAAGAGCACAGCTGGACCCAGAGAGACAGAGACAAAACACAGAGATGCCGTCAGACTTCGGGACTCCACTAAAGGCACTCAGCTGCAAATGCTTGCCAACCTTCCAGAAGAGGAGGAAGGATTGCCAGGGCAGAACCACACAGGACAGAGCCAGAGTGGGCATGGTGGCTGTCCTGTGCCCCCAGACAGTACAGTCCAATTTTCTCCCACGGGAACAGGACTGTCTAGCCTATGCCTACTTCACCATGGCATTTGGGAAGCAGGTAGCTTGTTTCCAAGTCTCAAGTCCATGAGCAGAGCTGAGCCGTCTGACGACAGCAGCCACAGAGCTGCTGTGCACAGGTGCGAGAGACTCTGTGGGTGTGAAGGAAGTGCCCAGGCTCTGGGGACTGCTGTGCAGCCCTGGGCCACCAGGACAGTGTGAGTGGAGTTCACTCTTACTTCCTGGGTATTGTCTCCTATGTGATGGATTTCATCTGTTAGGTTTCTTTTTATACTGTGTTCCTTTAAAAAAAAGTTTATTGGGCTTTTTAAATGTAGTTTCAAGCCTTTGGGTTTCTCTGTTTGTTTGTTTGCTTGTTTTTGTCTTCTATCTAGACCTTCCATTGATGCCTAAACAATTTTGGTACATTCTTGTCTTTCTTTTCTGTTGCAAGACCAAGTTTTGATTCCTCAGAGCTTTAGGGTAAAAGCTTCCTATCTTTAATTGTAAGGAGAAAAGGTAATTTGAGCTATAGAAAATTATGGATAGATGACTTTACCTGTGTGTATATCCCATAACTTTGTGTATAATTCACTATGTAAGGACAAGGGCTGAAGACTTCATTGGGAACCTCAAACCTCATTTGATTTCCAAATGTCCAACCAGCCTGAGCTAGTGATATTCTGGAACAACCAGAAATCTCATCCACTCTTGGTAGAACTTGGCTCTGCCATCTTGCAAAACTGGTTGGCAGTGTCAACCCATTAAACATACCATAAACACAGTCAGTGACCCAGCAAATCAACTTCTGGATAAAACCCAACAGAAACAAATTCATGTGTTCACTAAAAGACTGGTCAAATATGCACCTAGCATTTCCAAACTGGGAACTGTTCAAATACCTCAACTGTAAATGAAAACAAAAATGCCAAATGCTCACAGTATGGAAAACCACACAGAAATACAAATACACCAACTAACACTGCGCTTAAGAGTTTGGATGAATCTCACAAACATAATGCTGAGAAAAGAGAGAGCGAGATCTATGGCATGACTCCTCTGTTCACATGAAGTTCAAAGCTAGGCAAAACTAACCTATGGGAGTAGAAGTTAAGGTAGCAGCTGCACTGGGGAGAGGAGACATGACTGGAGGGACCCCAGGGAGATCCCCGAGCTACTAGCACTAGCCTGTTTCTTGATGTGATGGCCAGGTGTGTGGATGTCTTAACTCTAAAAATTAATCAGAATAAACCTGTGACTTGCTCGTTTTTCTAGATGTAAGTTATATCCTAACAAAAGGTTGTGGGTTTTTGTTTTGTTTTGTTTTTTCATTCTGTTTTGTGTAAGTTCAATGCCTTAGCTGTACAGGAACCAAGCCCTGTTTTGGGGGGGGGTGTGTGTTCACCCCTCTTGGGCTGTCACTCATCAGTTCCCTCTCCATCTTTCTTCTGCTGCCACCCTCACCCCCGCCCACCTGGGCTTCCTTCGCTGTTTTTAACTACAAACCACATTCATGGAAAGGGAGGTTGGATTTCACCTGTGGGTCTCTAAGTGTCTCTTCCTCAGAGGATGTTATTTCTCTTCTCACATCCTCTATACTAGACCTTCAACTAGTTTTAAGGATTGGCTGCTTGGGCTGAGCACTGTGATCCAGCAGTCTTCCTGGTAAGTGAGCCCTGGTGACCTGCTTCCTCTGGTGCATTGGTAGGAAGCGGTTCACAGTCCGTACCCTCAAGGGTTTATTGTGATTATCCTGAGCTCACCACATACTTCTGCATTCGTTTTTCTTCAAACTGTGATGACCATATACGGAGGCAATGGAAAGAATGGAGGGGGTAGAGGTCAGCGAAATATTGTACTATTAAATTAATCTTCTTCCCCTGCTTTTGATAGACAGAAGAGGGAAGGGGATCTTCACAAGGTTGTCATATTTTGCCTTTTTTCTTGGCTTGGAGATATATATATATAGTGTATGTGTGTATGTATATATATGTGTGTGTGTATATATATATATTTATTTATAGTGTATATTTGTTTATTATCTTCTGCCATAAGTTATTTCTCTTGTATGTCTGTAGTGACTGATGTTTCAAACTTACTATTTTTTAATTTATTTTAGAGAAGGAAGAATCTATAACGTTTTCTCACTATCTGGCCAGAAAACCCAGGCTCAGTTTCCTGAAGAGTTACCATATATTCTAAGATGCATAAGTACTCAATTAAAAAAAAAAAAAAAACTTGTATAAACCCTTATAAACAACAATAATAATACAAGTACATGGCAAGTTTAAATCACCGACATTTTCCCCACATTTTATTGGTGCATTATACTTATTCAGAATAATGGGATTTATTATTATGTATTCTTAGATGCAAAACTATCAACATTTTTAATGAAGACCCCAAGACTAATTGTCAGGTGCTGTGTGGTAAAACTCCAAGGGGTCAGACCCCATGGAGAAGTAAGAATGTCTCCCTGTCCTCCGAGAACACTTGAGCTCTGTTTTCTCTGGAAGATAATGGCAAGGACTGCTCAGGGCCCACCTTTGCTACTCTGATCTGAGGCAACTCCAATTCTAAATAAGTATTTGTGAATAAATAAACTAATGAATGGGAATCTCATCATAACATATAAAATATAAACATAGTGAGCCAACGTCAGAAAAAGAGGCAGACAGAGGAAACATCCTTCGGCACTCTTAAGCACCTTCAAGGCGGCTGCCAGCACGGTGCTGAAAACAAAGGAGCATTTAACTTAATGAGTTAGAAAACAGAACCCTAAGCGGATAAAAATGTAAAAAAATGATATCGGAACGGAAAGTAAACAAGTAAACAATAAGATGGTCAACAAAGCCATAATCTAACTCTGAATATGCCACAAATAAAGAAAAAAGAAATACTGTTCAAAACCTCGCTAAGGAAAGGATTGAAAAGAAAAGTTCCATGAAAATGGAACTTTTACACTTGTAAATGTTCAGGTTTTGCCAACAGCAAATGTAATTTAGGGAAACATCCATGTTCCAAACTTCTTTAAGAAGAATGTGTGAGCCTGTCGAAGCACGGTCTCTCACAGAAGGCACAGGTTCCAGATGATTTTATTACTGGGTTATTTCAAACCTGTGAGGAATAAATAATTATGCCTTTTATAGGCTTCCAGACATAGAAAAAGAAGGACCCCTTCCAAGTGCCCTGTGCGAGGTTTGCGCATCAGTCCCAAGAGCAGTCTGGGAGCCTGAGAGCAGCTCCGTGCTGAGACTGCTGTGCAGCGGGGGTTCCTGCCCATGTCCCAGGTGGCCACTCTTTTACATGAGAAAGCTGACACCAAGAGGTGGTGACCTCCAAGGACCCAGGATGAGTGGGCAATGGAGCTGGGAGGAAACAGGCAAAGCTCTAGAAGACAAGCCATTAGCCACAGGAAATAGAAAACGTTGTGAATGAAAAACAGAAAACAGACCACAGCCAAAGTACGGTTGATTGAAGAAAATCTCAGGTGAGTGGGATAAAACTCCTTTTTAAAACTTTGATCTAATTAGGTCTACGTGACAGCAGAATGCATTTCACCTCATTGTATACAAATGGAGCCCAACTATTCATTTCTCTGGTTAGACACAATGCAGAGTCATACCATTTGTGCAATCATACACATACATAGGGTAATGATGCTCACTTTATTTCACCATCTTGCCCCCCATACCCCCTCCCCTCCCCTCACTCCCCTCTGCCCAGTCCAAAGTTCCTCCATTCTTCCCTTGTCCCCCTCCCAATTATAGATCAGCATCCACTTATCAGAGAAAATATTTGCCCTTTATTTGGGCAAATATTTGGGATTAGCTTACTTCACTCAGCGTGATATTCTCCAGCTCCATCCATTTACCTGCAAATGCCATAATTTCATTCTTCTTTAAGGCTGAATAATATTCCATTGTGTATATATACCACAGTTTCTTTATCCATTCATCTATTGAAGGGCATCTAGGTTGGTTCCATAGCTTAGCTATTGTGAATTGAGCTGCTGTAAACATTGATGTGACTGTGTCACTGTAGTATGCTGATTTTAAGTCCTTTGGTTATAGACCAAGGAGTGGGGTGGCTGAGTCAAATGGTGGTTCCATTCCAAGTTTTCTAAGGAATCTCCATACTGCATTCCAGAGTGGTTGCACCAATTTGCATTCCCACCAGCAATGTATGAGTGTAACTTTCCCCCACATCCTTGCCAATACTTATTGTTGCTTGTAGTCTTGATAATTGCCATTCTGACTGGAGTGAGATGAAATCTTACAGTGGTTTTGATTTGCATTTCTCTAATTGCTAGAGATGTTGGACATTTTTTCATGTATTTGTTGATTGATTGTATATCTCTTTCTGTGAAGTGTCTGCTCAGTTCCTTAGCCCACTTATTGAGTGGGTTATTTGGTTTGTTGTTGTTAAGCTTTTTGAGTTCTTTTTACATCCTGGAGATTAGTCCTCTACCTCAGGTATGTGTAGTAAAGATTTTCTCCCATTCTGTAGGCTCTTTCTTCACATTTTTGATTGTTTCCTTTGCTGAGAAGTTGTTTAGTTTGAATCCATCCCATTCATTGGTTCTTGATTTTATTTCTTGCACTTTAGGAGTCTTGTTAAGGAAGTCAGGGCTTAAGTCGACATGATGAAGATTTGGACTACTTTTTCTTCTGTTAGGCACAGGGTCTCAGGTCTAACTCCTCGGTACTTGACCCACTAAAAATCCCTTTTGTAACTCTTATATTCCAGGAAAATTAAAATTCTCATGCAGTCTATTCAATCAGAAAAGAGAAATTACATGTATGTATAGGGAGCAAAAATGATCATTGTTTACAAAGAGTATAATAAACTTATGTAAATAAAATAAAATAAAAAACAGTATGAGAATCCAGGAGTGTGGAGGTTTTGGTGGATACGCAATTAGACTCAGGAGGAGTTGTTCATCAGCTGATCTTGCTCTTGAGCAACAAGCGTAAGGGTGGAGGGTGACCCCCATACTTTGCCACTTAAAATGACTTTGTCCCACCAGGCCGTAAGTTACTGGCAGGAGGAATAGCTCTTTATACCTGCCCTTTGGGAGGCTGGGGGCAAGAATGACTTTTTGAGAGTTGCAGCAATATCAGATGAGTTCATAGCTGTAAGGTGGCTTCCTTGACCTGCAGGGGTCCTCCCTGTGGGCTTGCTCAAAGCTGAAATGCCACTTAAAAGATTCTCTCCTCAGTTGGAAGTTTTTCTCTTTTTTTTCTTTCTTTTTCCTTGTTTTTGTATTTTCTTTTGTTTTGTTGTGTTTTTTGGTACTGGGGATTGAACCCAGGAACTCTCTTCCACTGAGTTATATCCTTAGCCCTCTTTATTTATTATTTTTAATTTGAGACAGTGTCTTGCTAAGTTGCTGAGGCTGGCCTTGAACTTGAGATCCTCCTGCCTCAGCCTCCCAAATCACTGGGATTACCTGACTAGGTAGAAGCTTTCTTAATGGATTAAATTAAATACATGTGGAAAAAAGAACTTCCTACCTTTCAACAAGCGTATCCACCTTAGCACAGGTAAGTTAGGGCAGGAACACACCTCTGGTCCTTAGTCTAATCATTCATGGAATGAGGAGAATTGGACAAGATGATGTGAGATTTCTCCCATGCGCAGCACTCTGTGCTTCTTGTACCCTTGGATGCTTCCCAGAGAGCAGGTGCCTGTGCTTGTGCTTGTGGTTGTGGAGAAGGAGCAGAGGAGAGGATATGCTTGGAAGCGGTGTCTCTGTTCAGGCTGCTGTCCCAGCTTGCCGTGGGCTGGGTGGATTCAGCAGCAGAGATGTATTCTTCCACAATTCTGGAATCTGGGCTTCTGAGACCAAGGTGAGGCCCGTTTTGCTGGTTGCTCTCTCAGGGCATTCCTTGGTGTGTGCACAGCAGAGCAGGAGGGCCGGGAGCAGGGTCTCTTTTCCCCTCTCCTCAGGACCCAGTCTCCCCAGGGGGCACACTGTCCTGCTCTCACCTCAACTTAATGCCTCCAAAGGCTCTGCCTCTAAAGCCATGCTGCTGGGATCTCAGTACATGATTTCGTATACTACATGCATTTCAGTATATGAAGTTTGGGAACGGAGCACAATCATTCCAGGATGTAGGACTACAGATGAATTCCAAATCTCTCAGCACTTCGTCTAATGTGTATGATCATCAAAGGATCGTTATGTGTGTAACATGTTAAAAAGGCGTGCTCCAGTTGAAATGGCAATGTAGATAAAAAGTGCAGAACCTTCTTTACTCATGTTTGTTCTGGGCTATAAGTCATGAAGGGGGATTCTATGATTTTAATATAAACTCACACGTGACACTGGAACATGGAAATACAAATTATTTGTTTATGTTGACCTTATAGAACTCAACTTACTAGACTCAGTTTTTAATTTTAACAATTCACATGTAGACTATTTAGATTTTTCTAGGTACAAATCAAGTCATTTGCAAATTCTCCCTTCTGAATTTTCAAGCACTTTTATTTCTTTTTCTTTTCTTTTCTTTTCCTTTTTCTTTTCTTTTCTTCTTTTGGTAACGGGGATTGAACTCAGGGGCACTCGACCACTGAGCCACATCCCCAGCCCTATTTTGTATTTTATTTACAGACAGAATCTCACTGAGTCGTTTAAGTGCCTCGCCATTGCTGAGGCTGGCTTTGAACTTGCGATTCTCCCATCTCAGCCTCCCAAAGTGCTGGGATTACAGGAGTGCGCCACCGCTCCTGGCTCACTTTTATTTCTTTACACGGCCTCATTGCTAGAGCTAGGACTTCCCAGTCAGTGTTAAATGGGATGGTGCAGATGGTGCTGCCCACATGTGGAAGTTCTTTTGCTTGAGATAGTTGGCATCCACCTTCACATTATCCTTTACTCCTCCCTGACTTCCAGAGCTTTCACTAACATCCTTTTCCATCTGCATGAAGAACACCCTTTAGTATTTCTCTTGGTGTAGCTCTGTTGGTAACATGTCTTCCCTTGAGTTTACCTTCATTCTTGAAAACACTTCTTTTCTCCTTCAGTGCTGGGAATCACACCTACTAGGTATGTGCACTACCACTGATCTACAGCCCAGTCTCTGAAAAACACACTTTTTTCAAAACTTTGAAAACAGTCTTTCCATTGTCTTTAGGCACCCATTCTTCCTGTTGAAAATTCAGCTGTTAGGCTTATCGCTAGCTTGAAGAATCAAGATTATTACTCCCTCACCTCCAGCAAGAAGCAAAAGCACTCCTCTGTGCAGCACCACAGTATCATATTGGGCTTAGAATTACTTACAATGTTTTGTATACAATAATCAGGTACATGAGGAGGAAAGAGAACAGAAGCAAAACTGTAGAAAAATGAGACAATTCAGACAACTCCACGAGCCATCTCCCCCATTGCTCCCACTGCTCCTCAGCCAGCTCTCAGGTTTGGCCCTTGAGCTTGACTTTCAACATAGTCACTCTGTTACATGGACCTCTGACTTTCTTCTCTTTCCCTTTTAACTCATCCTTTGAAATTGTTGGTTTGATAGCTTTTACCAGTTTTAGAAAATTCTCAGACATTATTCTACCACATTCTCTTCCTGTCCTCTTTTTGGGGCTCTAATTACAAGTGTTTAGAACTTCTCATTAGATGCTGTAATCTCTCTGCTTCTTATTTTCTTCAAGGTCTTTCCTTTTGTTTCTCCATGTTTCATCGTGGATTTTTTTTTTTTCCTTAGCTTCAAGGTCATTTATTCTCTATTCAACTTTGACTCAGTTTTTTCTTTTTGAACTTTCCAGTTGCATGTCAAGACTCTCAACCTTCTCTTCTACCATTTAGAACATAATGTGCATAATAATTCTGAAATCTATTTCTGATAATTCTATTATGTGTTGCTACTTGGTCTGCCTTGATTTTCTATTCTTTCTCTAAAGTCTTGTTTCATTTCTTTTCTCTGCCTGTTCACTTGGCTGTTGTTGATAGAGTATTCTATGAAAAACAGTGACAGGTCCAGTCTGATAATAGATTTGTGCACAGAGGATTTATGTTCACTTCTCGCTAGTGGTGAGGAGCTAAGAATCTTAGAGTATTTTAGTCCAGTTTTAAGGATGTGCATTTAAGTGAGTATTCAGTTCCTAGAAGAGACAGATTACTTTCAGGACACTCTAATCCTGGGGCTGTAGCCCTCTGGGGTTCTATCCCAGAGCACGGAGGATTTTCTAGTGCTTTTTCCCAGTTCTTTGTTTTTGTTTCGCTTAGCTATGCAAAACTGTGAATTTCTTTTCTTCCCTTAGCTATGCAAAACTGTGAATTTCTGCTCAGTTTCAGGCTCCCAGACACCTCCACAAGAATTGACAGATGACCCCAGAGGGAACAAATGTCCCAAGTAGAGTTCTCATTCCCTGTATTTCCTTTATATTCTGGATCTTTACCACATGGCTTTTTGCTATTTTATCATATTTGCTCTTGTTTTTCTGTTGCTGGCAGTAGGAGTTCTGTTCTGCTCTGTGGTGTGCTGTTACTGATCCACACTCCTTTTTTAAAATTCAGTCTCCTAAATTCTCTTGGTCATTGTTATTGTTTAAATGTGTCCCCATAAAGGCCTGTGATGGAAACTTACTCCCTACAGCAGCAGAGTGGAGAGGCAGAGTCTACTGGCAGGTGTTTGGTCCTGGGGCTGCTCTCTAATGAATGAGTTAAAGTGGGTCATAAAAGGACTTGAAGTGCAAGTTTATCTACCTCTCTCCCACCCATGGCTCAGGCATGAACTCTTGCCCTTCTGCCTTCCGCCATGGGATAACACAGCAAGAAGGCCTTCACCAGTTGCAGCACCCCCATCCAGACCAGAACCATGAACCAAATCAACTCCTGTTGTTCGTAAATTACCCAGTCTGTGGTCTTCTATTATAGCAACACAAAAAAAGCCTAAGATAGTTTCATATATATTTTTAATGTTCTCAATCATTATATGGCTGGATAAAAGTTACTGAAAAAATGATCACAGATGTACTTTGTAAATTTTAGCTTAAAGTAGGTTGAAGTATTTTTAAATCATATTTCTAGTTCTCCAAGGTATAAATCAGGCAAAGATGTGTATTTTTCAGGCAGGGTAAAGCGATCATTGTATGACCAATCTTGTTATGTGAACATACAGTAGTGAATTATGCACCATACCATTGTCTTACAAGGTTTATAATAGCTGTTATCAGGCAAAGGCAGCCAAAGCATAAGGTCATCTTTAATGGAATGTTATGCAGAATCACATTGTGTCCTATGATGACTGACTTCCTGTCAGAGAGAGAAAATGTGATGGTTAAAAGCAAAGGCTTTAGGTAGCTCAGTGGCCACACCTGTGATTCCAGCCACTCAGGAGGCTGAGTGGGGAGGGTCACAAGTTCAAGGCCAATATCAGTAACTCAGCAAGACATTGTCTCAAAATAAAATAAAGAAATATAAGGTCTTGTGACGTGGCTCAGTGGCAGGGCACTCGCCTAGCATGCATAAGGCCCTGTGTTATATCCCAAGAGTGAAGAAGAAGGAGGAGGAGGAAAAGAAGGAGAAACGCCTTTAGCAACAAACATATCTGGATTTAAATTCTAGCCCTGTCACCTGCTGGGTCAAATTAACCTCTCCAATCCATGTATCTTAATCCATGCAAGCCAATAAAACAAAATACTTAGAGTGAGCAACTCATAAACAACAGAAATGTACTTGTCAGAGCTCTAGGGAAGAAGCCAGCCAATCTGCTGTCTGGTGAGGGCTGTGCCCACGTGTCCTCACAGGTGGGAAAGGCCAACAGGCTCCCCGAGCTCCTTGCATGGCGGTGCTCATCCTCTTCATGAGGGTGGACCCTCCTCACATGACAGTAACAGTGATGAGGTTCCAACATGGGAATCCTGGGGGATGCCAATGCTCAAATCACAGCACCTTAGCTTCATGGTAAGTACAAGGGACAGATGACAGTGTCTGCCTAATCAGAGATATCACAAGGGTAAAGAAAACCATGCTTACAAATGGTTTTCCTAGCACAGCACTTGGTATGTGGTAAATATTTGGTAAAGAGCATTCAGTAGGGGCTGGGGTGGTGGCTCAGTGGTGGAGCGCTTGCCTAGTACATGTGAGACACTGGGCTCTATCCTCAGCACCACATAAAAATAAATAAATAAAATGAAGGTATTGTGTCCATCTGCAACTAAAATAAATATTTAAAAAAATAAAGAGCATTTGATATCAGCCACTACGCTAGAGGGCAGTTCTTAACCTGGGCTCTGTTGTCTCTTTGGCCTAGACGCCTCTGTTCTAAGGGGTTTTCCTGTATGTGTAAGATTGCACGTACATCTTGGCCTCTACTTACTAGATTCTAGAAGCACCCCCATCCCCAATATGACAGCCATAAGTGTCCCCAGACACTGCCAAATGCTGCCTGGCAGAACGTCTGTGCTGGAGCACTGCGTATACAGAGACCTCATACTTGGAGGGATGCCACCTGAGGAGTTGATCACCTAAGTCACTATCTTGGATTTTCCATTATTACTTCTAGGCATTTCAGACAATTCTTTGATTTCTCCTCATCTCAGTTTGCCCACCATATGTCTATATCCATTCACACAAATATGTGTACACAGGTTACGTACATGTGCGTGAATATATACGGCTACCTGAGAAATGCTGCAGGGTTTTGTTTAACACTTGAAATGATCATACACGAATAACTGTGACAAATGGCTCTCTAAATTTTCTCAAAATTGCATTGGTCTGGTAAAGAAGAAACCAAAAACTGTCGATAGCCCACACCCACCCCGACTCTGAGGCCACCAGAAGCAGCAAGCTGGCCACACTCAGCCCTCTGAGGTGAAATGGGATCTTGCTGGGGATTTAACTCCTCATGCCAGGGGGCAAACAAAGTCCTGCAGAGCCAAGGGTGCCCTCAGAGTCCCGGAGGATGGTGCTAAATTGGAAACCTGCAAAAGAGCCCTCAATAATTAAAATACATACAGTGTTGAGGCCCATATTAGACTAGAGAGCACCAGATAAAGGGTGTGGTTCATGTTTAGGGAATGTTTTTCAAGAAGTATTTTTGATATTTGTGTTAACCTTCAGTTGGCAAAATACTCAATTATAAAAGGCACAATAGAAAATGGCTACAGTGGGGCACGGTTGTACACACCTGTGAGCCCCATGACTCAGGAGGCTGCGGCAGGAGAATGGCAAGTTTGAGGCCAGCCTGGGAAACTCAGTGAGGCCCTGTTTCAAAATAAAAGGAGCTAGGGATGTGACTTGGTGGTAAAGTGCTTCTGGGTTCAATGCCCGGTACTACTGAGAAAGGAGAGAGAGAAAGAGAGAGAGAGAGAAGGGAGGGAGGGAGGGAAGGGGGAAGGGAAAGGGGAGGAAAAAGAAAAGAAGGAAAAGAAAAAAGAATGTGCAGAAGAGAGAGAAGATGACTCAGCAGGTTCAGAGACATTGAGGCCATGGCCAGAGGCTCTGTCTTGCTGCTCTTGCTGAGCTGAGGCACATACTCTTCCTGTGGGACCTCGGGGACATTGTTCACAGAACCACAGGCGTCAGGTGACGCAGTCCTCTGTTTTCTGTTCCACTCCTGTCCCCTTCATCTGGGAGATCGCCTACCTCCATCCACTCCGGGAGCTCCTATGAGTTCATATCGCCCTTCCAGGGCTGCTGTAGCAAAACACAGCAAACCAGTGTCTGGAGAGACATGCTGCCTCACACTGGAGGCAGGTGGGGTGGGGCGATGCTCCCTCTAAACCCGCAGGGGAACATCCCCAGACTCCCAGACTCTCCAGCCAGGGTGTTTGTTGGTGATTCCCGGTGCCCAGGTTTACAGGTGGCCACAGCATCACCTCCTGGGGTCTTCCTCTCTCTCCCTCTCCGCACACGGGATAAGCGCCAGCCACAACAGCTCACTACACCTGCCACAGCACTGTTTGCAAATGCAGCCACCTACTGAGGTTCCAGGAGCACAATGAGTTTCTATTCATCTTTATGTCTGTCCCACCACAGTGGCCAGCACACAGGGTTGCCTAAATGTTTGCGATGTGTAAAATGAGTGAATGAATGAAACTTCCCCTGGGCCCTAAACACCCCAAGAGACAAAGACACAGGGGTGCTTCCTCAGACTCCAGCTGAGGAAAAGCAGACAAGGATATTTCCCCACAAAGCTTTCAACAAAGAGTAGGCTATCACTAGCCTTAAATCTCCTTGAAAACTATGGAAGTAAAGTGAAGTTTTGTTTCCTTATCTGTTACTACCTTCAAAAGTGGCATAATATAGTCTGGCCAACATTGAGTTTTGGATCGTCTAACTTAAAACCTGAGCATGTTGGCTAAGGAGAAAGTCCTGGGGAAAATGAGCTTACAAGAAATTTGGAAGAATATCTAATAAAAAGAAATAACAGCACATATGAACATGCATGGCTACCTTCCCTACATTTTCTAAAATTTCCTATTTCTTATAAATAAATAACATGAGCTGCTCTTCTTCTCCTTGCTTGTCTGTGGCCCAGCCAATATTGTTCTACCTCCTTCGGGACCCTGGTTTGCCATGGAGTGAATTTAGTTTTAAAGTATATTTTGTGGCTAAATATTACATAATTGCCTCCCAAATTCAGTCATTTGTATATTAATGATTTTTAACAAATCTGCATGGCAATTGGCTATACTTATATATATACTATACTTATTTTGTCTATGGATCAACTCACTTTCTTTAACTTAAAAAATATATTTTGATGAAAGTAGGGTGTACACACCTGTAATTCCAGCTTCTCAGGAGGCTGAGGCAGGAGGTTCATAAGTTCTAGGCCAGCCTGGACAACTTAGTGAGAATCTCAAAATAAAAAATAAGAAGGGCTGGGGAGGTAGCTAGTGGTAAAGCCCCCTGGGTTCAATCCCCAGTACTACACACTCAGGAAACACACACACACACACACACACTCACACACACACATAATATGTAAAGTTTTACATCACTACCATTGATTGGTTGAAAATCCATGTCACCTGCTATAAAAGTAAGTACAATAAAAACCTGTGAACCAAAAGGTCCTCACTGGATGCGCTCATCTACTGCCAGCCCTGGGTCTGAGGACCACTTTCCCTTGGCTGAGGAATGTGTTTGGCGATTGGTATCGAGGTGCTACGCCCACATGATTTGGCTTTTCCCTTGACATAACTAGAAGGATCTAAAGAGGAGTCAAAGAAGAAATGCCAGTCTTCACAGTGGGATTCATTCTTATTGAATGACTCTGCATACCATCTTCCAGCCTCAGAGCTCAGGGCAGGTTTTAGAGTTCACTGAGGAGAGATCACAGAGCGACGTGAGCAACACCAGAATGTCAGATTGGGCTCATATAATGTACTTTCTGCTTGTAGCAACGCTGAGAAAGGCTTTTCTTGAGCTTCCACAGACCCTCCTATGGGCTTTCCTTATGGTCACTAGTCCAATAGTTATTGAGGAGATGAGGAGAAAACACAGTCTATTGAAAAACTTCAAAGACAAAATAGAGAAACTTTTATATCTTTAAAAAATTTAGCACATGTCTGTAATCCCAGAGGCTTGGGAGGCTGAGACAGGAGAACTGTGAATTCAAAGCCAGCCTCAGCAACTTGGTGAGGCTCTAAGCAACTCAGCGAGACTCTGTCTCTAAATAAAACACCAAAAAAGGGGGGGAAAGGGCTGAGGATATAGCTCAGTAGTTAAGCACCTCTGGGTTCAAACCCTGGTACCAAAAAGAAAAACAAATTTACATAAAAGATTTAACTTTTACAATTTTTTCCTTTTAAAATGTTTTGTTTTTTGAACAGAAACTTCACCAAGCAAGATCTGTGGATAACAGGCACGTGAAAAGACTCTCAACCTCATCAGTCATTAGCGAAATGCACATTAACCACGCCTATTAGTGTGGCTAAAATTAAAAAGATTGACTGTGCCCAGTGTTAACGAGAATGGGTAGCAAGAGGAACCCCCACACACGGCTGGTGAGAGTACAGGGTGGCGCAAAAGGCTGGAAGGCAGTCGGGCAGTTTGTCCAGGTGATTGGGCAGCAACAGGGAACATGGCTGCCATGTCATCTGGCCCTTGCACGCCCAGCAACAGGAGCCAGAGGGGATGAGATCATGCGCTCACACATAGACTTAAATGTGAATCTCCACAGCAGCTCTGTCTGTAATAGCCCCAAACTGGAAACACAAACATCCATGAACATGGACAAACACACATGTGGTTCACCCAGACTATGGAACACAGTCCAAACAGACTGAACTACTGCTACTGAGGGATGAATATTAACACAATTACACTGAGAAAAAAAAAAGTCCAGGCAAAATCAATTATACATTATATTAGTGCATCTATATAAAATTCTAGAAAGGGCATGCTATAGAGTGGCAGACACTATAGGGTGGGCAAGGTCAAGAGGGTCAGGAAGGAGAGGCTACCCATGGGCAGGTCGTGCGTTCAGAGGGTGACAGATAAATGGTATAATTCTTCCATGGATACATGCATTTGTCAAAATATATCAAACTGTACATTTGGATATGTGCACTTTATTGTACATCAATTATGCATCATAAAGCTATTGAAACAAACATAATTCCCCCGCAACCTGGCTATTGTAGGCAGCTCCCATACAGTGTCACTGGTTGTATTAACAAGCTGGGTGTTGTTGAGGTCTCTGTACTTATAACAGCATCTCCCATTCTAACAGGCCCATTGTATATTTAGCTAGCACAAGTTTTATTAAATTTGTCTTCACGTGAGTGAAATAAGAAAAGATAGAATTTTGTAGCAATGAGGGGGTTATTGGAAGTTTTGAACAGTTTTGGAAAAAAATCTGAGCTTCTGTTTAAGACAATCAACTAGGAAGTTATGTGCACGATAAATTGAGATGAGGATGAAGCATGGTCTTTGTCAGGATGCTGGTTAAAATGTTAGAATAACAGTTCAGGCAAAATAGGAGAATGGCCTCACTCTGGCTAGTGTTGGCCTTGGGAGTGGAACATGGGGGCACTGAGACCCTGTGGATATGAGAACGTGGGGACTGAGCCCCGACAGTGTGGAGTGCAGGGGGCATTTGGATGAGTGGAGCCCAGACCCCCTGGGCCGTGCTGCCCGCCTAGGAATGCCTGTGCTGACACAACAGCATGGGAAGAAGCCACCAAGGAAGAAAAGGCAGGGAGAGGGACGGAGGCAGCCTTGTGGAAGCCAGGGGAGCTCCAGCTCCAGGAGCACAGGTTACACACTAGGGAGGCCCCAGGGCCAGGAGCAGAGGGAGTGACAGCCTGCACTCAGGAAGAGGACGGTCAGAGTGGACAGTGGGGAGTGGACAGGCTGACCAAAGCCCAGGAGAAGCCCGGGCCTTGTGACAAGTGTACTAACTCACCTGCCCTTTTCCCCTGAGGCACCTCAGAAGCGTATTCACCAGCCTCCTTTCTGAAACCGTCCTGAACATTTTTTACTGATGATATCACAAGAGGGGAGAAAACCACTTCATAGAGAAACTTTTTTTAAAAAAAATTTATTAACACCTACTTCAAAGAGTTATTAGAGAAATTAATATGACTGAATTCCTCCACAGAGTGGGACTCCCTGAGTCTCAGGTGTGTAAAGGTGATGCTACCAGGTTAGCAGACAAGGAATAGGCTCCATCGCCTTCCGCAATTTGAACGCCCTGGGAGAGTGTGGTGGAGCCTATCCCTTACCTTTGTGGTATCAGAGGATCCCAGCAGAGAGACCTCACTGGGAACTGCGGCCCTGGCCGGCTTCAGAGCTTTAGGACATGGGCACAACTAGAGGGAGCAAGATTGTTTTCCCTTAGGAACAAGACTGCTGCCTGGACCCATAGCCATTAGATGTCACAGGCAGATGAGGGGAACCACCCTTTCAGAATAATGCAGCCAGTTTGACAGGGGCAAGACCAAGACAAACCACAGCATTTCATGTATTGGGGTTGTTTTACGATTATGTACAATCAGGAAGTCGTCAAATGAGTCCTAATTCTTCACAATTTTTTCTGACCTACCTAGTTTTAAAAGTTACAGTGTATTAATATGCATTGGATATACTTATGAAATAGCATCACTATAATTGAAAAGACTTTATACATTAAAAGGCAGCTTGGAAACTGGGCGTGGTGGCACATATCCTGGTGATTTGGAAGGCTGAGGCAAGAAGATCACAAGTTCAAGGGAGGCCTGGGCAACTTAGGGAGATCCTGCCTCAAAATAAGAATGGCTGGAAATGTAACTGAGCAGTAGAGCAGTTGCCTAGTATGCATGAAGCCCTGGGCTTGACCCCAGTATTGCAAAAAGAAGCATCTTGTAATGATGAGAACTGCTTTTCTTTATATTTGTCATTAGCATATTTTAAACATTTTTATGAAAGTACAGCCAGTCCTCCATATCCTTATATTCCACACCCCTGGGTTCAACCAGCAGAGATGGAAAATATTTGGCAAAAAAACAGTATAAAACACAGCACAACAACACACAATAATACAAATAAGAAATGCAGTGTAGCCACTGTTTATACAACATTTACATTGTATTAGGTATTATAAGGAATAGAGGTGATTTAAAGTATTCAGAGAGATGTGTGTAATTTATATGCAAATATTATGCCTCTTTACACAGGGACTTGAGCAGTCTCAGATTCGGCATCTGTGGGGGTTCTGGACGGAGCCTCCTAGGGGTCTGAGGGATGACTGAACACACTAAAAGAAGTGCACGCACATTTGCTTGCACAAATAAGGTTTAGTTTTAAAGTGTTCCGTTCACATGGACTTAAAGAGTAGTGAAGTCTAATATCTGAATTGGGAAGAATGCTCCATGCGAGAGTGACTACCTGGGGAAAGGAATTAAAAACAACAGGTTTGAACACAAACTTCATCCTTGCAAAAGAACTGGTATGGGGGCTCAGATTGTGGCTCGGTGGTAGAGCACTTGCCTAGCACACGTGAGGCACTGGGTTCAATTCTCAGCACCACATAAAAATAAAATATATTTAAAAAAAAAAGAACTGGTATGATCCCACGTGCTAATAACGCATAAAGCACGAGAGTCTAAAATCCAGATACTTGTTTCACTTGGCACTCCTCCTGGACATGTTACAGATGCAACAGAAGTTGGGAATTGATTACACCTAGAATGTGATTATTTCAAGGAGAGATGAAAATTTCTAACTCAAGGGTTTATTAGAAGCTGCCTTTCTTTACATTGCTTCTCCTAGTTTCGACTGTTTGGAATTAGCACCTATGCCCATGATCCGAGTCAGACAGGACCAGCAATTTAAAGGTCAACACTGTGAAGCTGAACCACCCTCTACAAGGACACGGGGTATTCCTGTGTGTATCCAAGTTCTTCGGGGGGCTGCTGGGGTGCAGTGTTCACCTCCTCCTCTCGCCTCCTGGGTCAGGGTCACAGAACCCCCAGGAGATGCAGCAGAGAGGTCCAGCCGAGAGAATCAGATGCAGGGGGCCCTGGCATACCATGGGCTTGAAAGCAGCCTCCCTCTGAGCTGGAGCTGGTTCTAGGTCTGGGATGCCAAGCGTCCACATGAGCTGCACACGGCCAGCGCAGGAGTCGGCACGTGTGGCTTGGAGGAGACGCACACTCATCCTGGGGGTGTGGGGGCAGGATGCACTCTGAAATGGAACTGCGTCGCACCCTCCCATGGGGAAGGTGAAGCCTGCTCTGGTAGGAACTTTCCCGCCCCGTAACATCAGAGCACCTGGAACAACTGAGCCAGAGAACTAGCTCAATTCTGTATTTGGAAATTTAATTTCCAGTGACACAGTTATAGTCAGTTGAAAAACTGCCTGGTCAACGACTGTTTTCAAAATAATCATTTGTGTGATTTTTGCTTTTGTTTCTCTCGGGTGATGCTTGAAGTTATAACATTGTAGTTGGATTTGTCCGCCTCCACAGTTAATGCATGTGGCATTCAAAAAATAGTCAGACATCTTACCAAACTGTCAGAAGCAATGGACCTGTCATGGTCCCTCGTGACAGAAGCGTGACCTTGAGGGTGTCCAACACCTCACCCCCACCTCACCCCCATCGGCTTTCCCTCTCAGTGAGGGGACAGAACTACCCCACTGCTCAAAACCCAAAGACTTATTCTAGATTCTTCTCCACCTTCAAGATTTAAAGAACAAAATAAGCAAACAAAAACCCTAAGTCCTATGGATCCTACCTCAAAAACCCCTCCTCGGCTTGCCTTACATCACTTACTTATTTTTCAAAACATCTCATGAGGGTGATTGTACGGCTTTCCAACAGAACTTCCTGTCAGATCCACAAGATCTACAAGCATCCCCTGCCTCCAACCTGCCCCCCCCCCCCACTGCCTATCCTTCCCATTCCCACCTCTGCAGCAGGCGTCCAAGGAAACCACTGACCTGTTTGCACAGACTGTCTTTTGATGGCAGGCCACAAAATATAAACCCTTCTGCATGGCATATGGATCTGTTCATCGCATTGTTCTGCAGCCTGCCTGCAGGAACGGCTTCCTTTCTCCTCCCTCCTTGGACCTTTGCATCTCAGCCCTACCTTCCCTTCAGCACTTCCGTGGAGTCACCAAACTATTCCACTGTGTCCCACACAATATTCAAGACACGGAGAATGTTCCATTGTCCCCTATGTTCTCTGTCCCTCTCAAGAGAGAGATGCCCTTGTCACCTTTATCTAGAAAATTCCTACCCGTTCTTCAAACCAAATAAAAAAACAGTATATGATAAAGCGTTCTGATATAGTCAATGACAAAAAGTTGCCCTAGCAAATATTTCCAGTGAACTTTGCATACAACTCAATTATGAAAATCAACCATATTCTATTGTAAATGCTTGTTTGCATTTCTTCTACCCGCTAAATTGTGGATTCCTTGATCACATAATCATTACATCTTTTGTTTTCTTTGCATCTGTAATACCATGCACAGGGTTTGCTTGCTATTCCACTCAACACTGTTTTGCTGAGAGCCACCCATATTGATTTGTTTAGCTGCAGTTGGTTATTTTGCATTCTGGACCACATTCCATTTTATGCATGTATAACAATATGTTGTCCTTTCTCCCATTAATGCACTTCTGTGCTTCCATTTGTTAGAAAGTATTATAGACAATGCTGCTGTGAAATCTTCACCTATCTCCTGGTTTTTCCTGAAGGGAGAATTGCTGGGTTCTAAGTCATGTGCTGCTTCAACATTTGCAGATAGCATGTTTCCACATTTGTTCGTTAATGCACAGTTTTCGTGTTTGTTTTTGTCCTGCTGCTGGGGTTGGAACCCAGAATCTCTCGCATGCTGAGCTTGTGCTGCACCATTGAGCTCTATCCCCAGCCCATCCTACCTATACTCCTGGTACTTTTAGTACTTTTTAAATAAAGCTTCCCTTGTCACATTTAAATCCCTCATTCATGTAGAACTAATTATTTTTGCTATAATATAAGAATGCAGTACTTTTTTTCCATCTGCAGGTCTCCACAGACTTTCAAAGAATTGAAAGAATTTTAAATCCTTTTTAAACAGGTATTTAGATGTTTTGCCCAGATTGTCAGAAGCAACCTCAGAAGCAAATTTTCTCTCTGATCTTCCACTGTCCTCCTCTCTTATCCCTCATTCTTTCCTAAGGCAAGTTGTAGAAACTAGAATACCTCTTCCCCAACAGGCAGCCATAGAGAAATTAAGAACCTCATTACACCTCATTTCAGAAAGGTTCTGCCCTGTAGCAAGGCAATGTGGGTGGAGGAAGTGTGTGGGGGCGGGGGATGTTACCTGAGGGGTCAGGAAGAATCTGGACAGACAGGGTGGCTGGGTTCCCAACTCAGCCTATTAGCATTAGATCAGAGACTTTGTCCAGTCATGTTTCTTCAAAGCTGTCAGGGGCCTCATCAAAACGAAGCATGATCTAAAATCCAAATAAAAATATGGAAGAATGAAAGATCTGGAATAGCCAAAGTAATTTAAGCAAAAAAAGAGCAATGCTGGAAAGCCAGGTGTGGTGGCGCACGCCTGTGATCCCAGTACTTTGGGAGGTTGAGGCAGGAGAATCGCGAGTTCAAAGCCAGCCTCAGCAATGGCGAGGCGCTAAGCAACTCAGTGAGACCCTGTCTCTACATAAAACACAAAATAGGGCTGGGGATGTGGCTCAGTGGTCGAGTGCCCCTGAATTCAATCTCCAGTACCAAAAATGAAAAAAAAAAAAAAAAAGAGCAATACTGGAGACATGGCAGCACCGATTTCAAATGATGCCATGGAGCTGTAGTAACAAAAATGGCCCAACACTGGCCTAGAAATAGACGGGCGGATGAAGGGGCTAGATTAGAAGGCACAGAGGCAAACCCACAAAGAGGCCATCTGATCCCTGATTCTGTTATATAAAAATGTTATTAACACATGCATGGGAGAAAAGACAGTCTTTCTAACAAATGGCGCTGGGGCCACTGGATATGCATATGAAGAATCAGATGAGATCCCAGCTGTCATCCTGCACCAAAGACAATGCCAAATGGATCAAAGAATTGCACCAGGAAAAGCTAAATTAAAAACAAAAAAATAACTAGGCATAAAAGTTGTCAGTTCAGCTGGGTCTTTGCATGTGCATTCTGAAGCACCCCAGGATGGAGAGACCTATGATCAAGTCATTTATTATGCTTTTGTTTGGGTGCGGGGTGTCTGCCATGACCCTTTCATAAAGGATCAGAGAGAGATCACCCCCCTTTCTTGTGGCACAGATCTACTTCTGTATCTCTGATATAGGGATTGATCTATTTTCCATGAGCCAGTTGAATATTACTAATTAGTAAATTAACAAATTACTATTAAAATCCATTTAGTAGGTTAAATCACTTTTACCTTTTCTTTCAGGATTATTCTGGCTATAATTTTCTTAGTTTTTCTACAAACATTTTATAATCTGCTTGTCATATTTCTAAAAAATTTCTATTGGGCATTTGGTTGGTAACAATCTATAGATCAATTTGAGAATTTATATTTTTAAGTTGTGGAGTATTTAACTCCAGGTACCTAATTAACCACCTGGGCCTCAACTGCCTGTTCAATCGCCTGCTCTTCCAGGACTTTCCAAAGATTTATAACTTTTAAGGTTTCTATTGGAATTTATGTCTGGAAAATGTTTCCTTTTACATTTATAGTATTATCTATCCATATGTTGTTTGTTACTATAGATGAGTCTTTTAAGATATGTTTTCTAACATTTTCTGTTATATAAAAATGTTATTAACATTAATATTGATCTTAAATAAAAAATCACATTACTTCTCTATAAAGATGGATAATTTTATATACACTTTCATTTTTCAGTATTAAATATCACCCCATTTTCACTAATGAGTTGTTATTCATATTTATTTCCTTCTATATCCTCCTTTCCTCTCTCCCTCCCTTTTTTCTCTTTTCTAACTGCACTGTCTACACCCTCTAATAAATACTTAATGTAACCAAACATATTTTTAGAGTTTCTTTTCTTTTCTTTTTGTTCATTTTTATACACTTCTGCATTCAGTTTGCTTTCTTAGGATTGATTCTGCTCTTTCTCTAACTTCTTAAGTTATAGGCTCATTTGAATATATCTTAGTTTTTTTCCTCTTAAGTAAAAAGCATTTAAGACTAAATTTTTCTGGATATTTCATTTTAATATTTCATTTTTTTCTCTCTAGATATTTCAGTTGATATACATTGGTAGATAGCATTTTCACTGACATTCAGTTATAAATTTTTGAAATTTCTATTGTGGTTTGTCTTGGATTTTAAATTATTTGTATGCATCTTTTGATAACTTCCAAAGTACATGTGATTTTAATTTATTTCTCTTGAGTTATATCAAGGTCCAAGATGTATTACTTATAATGAAAGTCTTGGAAATTCATTGAAGCTTTGAAATTTAGCACATAATCAATGTTTTTTAAATATTCCTTGGGTATTTGGGGGGGAGGAGTGTGTGTTCTCTAGTTCTTGGATAAAAAGTTTTTACAGATTTCCACCAGATGATCTGGTAACGTTTTATTCAGATCTTCTATACAGTTACTGATTTGTGCACCTGATTTATCAAATACTATGAAATGTATTTTTAAATCACCCATTACTGTTTTTCAGTTTCCCCTTTCTGTTCTCATATCACTTTTTGAAGTACAGAATTAAAATTTATGCTATTACATGTAATCAAGTTTAGGTCTATACCATCTGCTGAACTAATTACTCTTTCTGGGGGGTAAACTTTCAGTCTATCGAATTTTATTATAATATTATTACATTGACAATCTTTTGGTTATATTTGCTTATGTTTTCTATCATTTTTTATTTCAACCATTCTAAATCTTGATTTTTAAGGTGTGTTTCTTTTAAACAGAGATAGTAAAATTTTGTTTTATTTTAATCTTTATCTTCTCACTGGAGAATTTGGCCCAATTATATTTACCATGATTAACATTTTCTAAAATTTATTTCTACCATCTTATTTTGTATTCCTATATGCCCTTTTTAATATTTCATTTTTTGCTTTCATTATCTTTTTTAAAAAATTGATTTCTATTTAATTCTAGTTCCTTTCTTGCTGTAAAATTGGACCTTATATATTCTATTTTTATCCTTGTAGTGACAACGCTAGTAACCTTTAAGGTACAATTAATGTAGTAAAGCATAAGACCTAAACATTAATCAGTATCATCATATTCCTTTCCAACAATATAAGGACTTTGGAGTACTTTAATACTTTCTTAATTTACATATCATCTATATCACTGGCTAGTATTTTAGTTGATTTAATTTTTAAAAAAAATTTTTCCCACTGGGAATTGAACCCAGGCATGCTCTGCCACTGAAGTACATCCCCAGACCTTTTTATTTTTATTTTGAGGCAAAGTCTTGCTGAGTTGCTGAGGCTGGCCTTGAACTTATGATCCTCCTGCCTCAGCCTCCCTAGTCTCCAGGATTACAGGGTACACCACTATAGCCAGCTTCACTGCTCTTCTTATCCCCGTGGTTTTCTGATCAATGTTTCCTTAGATTTATCTGTGCTGATACTATACTCTGCTTACATTCCTTCTCATATTTCAGATTTTCCATCAATCATCATTTTGTCTCATAAATTGATTCTCAAGAAGGGGCTGCAATAATAGTCAATCGCAATTCTATCCATTTTTTTTTTTTGTCCAGTCGAACTGGGACCACTTGACTGTATTTTTACCTTGAGAATTTTCAGGCCAATATTTAGACATCTCAGATCTGACCTCACCATGAATTATCATGGGAAATTTCTCTTGTAAATTTATTAGCCTGAGCTCAAGCTAAGGGGAGAGAGGGTGGGGGTGGAGGGTGGAGGGATGAGATTGCCGTGTTGAAAAAAGGTACTTTGTCAACCCTCTGGAAAAAGGTTTACCTTCTCCAGAAGCACGGTACTGACACCCCGGCAGCTCTACCCGAGGTGGCTGGGGGACCAGCAGTGAATGAGGTGGGTTGGTCTGTGCTGCTTTTCATGTCATTGCAGATATTTCTCTGTGTCCAGGTTTTCTGAAGGAATCTCTTGCTCAGGACTAGGCTTAATGGAAGTCCCAGGACTTACAAGTCCTGTTAAAGGAAGTCTCAGGTCATGTAGGTTTAGTGAGGCTTTCTGAGATAAGTCCATGCTCGCAGGCAGCATCTTCCACCTTTACCTGCCCTTCTAGGTTTCTGGCTCATTCTCATTTCTCAGAACCGAGACCCTGCACGGCTAGCAGGCATGGGCAAGTGCATGGGGACTTTCTCCCTTATTCCTGCCATTGACCAGAAGGAACTGCTCTATAACAGGAACTGAGTGACCTTGGGCAGCCTCAGTTTTGTGATTTTACTTACTAGAAGAACCTGAAGGCCTCCTTCTTAGGTCCTTTGAAAGAGAAATTATCTCCAACTTGCACAACCTCCTTAGGGAAGAGATTTCACATTCTTGATAAAACCCTTACTTAAGTCTCTAACGAACTTTAAGAGATTCAATCTGGTGCTTAATTGAGCAAGGGATCCACCCATACTGTTCATGATCAGCTGAAAGTCCAAGCCTGCAGTAACTACAGGCATTGTTTTTCTTTTGATGTGCATTCCAGCTAAGTTCATTCTTCTTTCTGTAAAATGCCCACACCAAGAATGACATTTGAATTTGCTTCCTATAATTATTTTTTTCTTACAAGGAGACTGATATAAAACTGTGACATATGGTCATAACTAAATAACCTAAAAATTTTTCATTAATGACTCTTTAATTAAAAAGAAGAAATCAATTACATTTTCAGATGTCAGTTCCAAGTTTATAACTGAAACAAACCAGGCCATCCTATTTTCTTCTGCTATGAAGATATTCCTGAGAGCTGGGGGTATAACTCAGTCATAGAGCAAGTACTTAGCAAGCTCGAGGCCCGGAGTTCAGCAGGGAAATGGTATTCTTGAACTGGAGGGGCAGTTTAAAATTTTTATACAAATTAGAGAACTTGGAAAGCTTAAATGAGAAGGTTCAGACCAGGCATATGAGCTTGATTTACATTTCCAGTTAATATACAATTTTTTGGATTATTCTGGCTAAGCTATTCCCTCTACCAAAAATGCATTATTATGTTACTCAGAAATATATTAAACATTTCAGCACGTGGCTCCATATGAAGCAACTGATTACTGGCTATCTTTTTAAAAATATTTTTTCAAACTCATTTTAATTCTTTGTTGATTAAGTAAAGCTGAAATAACATTTTGGCAATTTAACTGAGAAGTATTAAAAATTAAGTACTGCAGTGTTATATGACCTAGACTTCCCACCACATGAATTTGAGTAATGTTTCTATGTGTTTCGATGCATCTGTAAAACTGTTTCCCAGTCTACTGCCCATGCGTCCTAGCCATGTTCCGCACTGCACTTGCCTCATCTTATTCTTGCTGACAGGATGCCTAAGGCTGGAGAGTCCTCTTCAGGTGGATCAGCCCAAACCCACAGAGCTAAGAAGTCTGCCAGAGTGAGCACAGACAACCTCCAACTCCATTATAATCCAATTTCCATACTGAGCGACACACCCAGCAGAGCCTACTGCAAGCGCCTGACCATAAAAGCAGTGAAGGGGCTGGTCCCTGAGTTCTGGGAAAGCTCCGCCTGGCCAAGGCCCCATAATTCTCCATTCTCTGGTGGTTAAATGAACTTGTCCAGGTGGCCCCAGAGGTCAGAGTTTTTGACTTCTCAACACCTAGCAGGAAAAAACCTGCTTTGGAAATAACAGTAACTTAGCATTGAGTCAAAATGAACTGTGTTCAGATTCCAGCTGAAACCTAATAAGGTGTGCTTATTTCAGGAAATCACACCTGTATTCCAGATTGCCCTGAGTACTATGCCTGTAACTCCTGCAGACAGTGGAGCATGGAGATGTGGATAGTACTTGTGAGGACCCTGCATTGGATTTCTCTAGATAAATTTCCTACATAAATGTTCTCTATGTTAATAGAGAATTGATTTTCTCTATGGTAATTTTCTCAAAATGTCTTTTTTCACTTTTTAAATTGACACTTTGTAATTATACATAATAGAATTTGTTGTTACTATTTGCACACAGTATAACAACATAATTTGGTCAAAAATGTCTTTTCATCATATTCCACTTAACTATTTCATTAGCATGTATTACTTTTTCTCCTTGCTTTTGAGCTTTCTGTACTATGGAAAAAAAAACCATAAAATTTGTTAGTGTGAAGGAACTGCTCTATAGCAGTAAATCATTTTGATGTTAAAAGGTAATTTCAAACTCGGGAAAACCCAGTTGTATTTCAGAATGAGTTTCCCAGGGTGTTGTGTGTGTGTTGTGTGTGTGCGCACAATGTGATCCAGAAAAGGAAAAAGATCATTGTTAAATGACTTAAATACTTGGCATTAAAAATTCTGGAAGCAGCGCGGGCTAAGCAGCGTGGGTGTAGGTGTAGCTGTCCTTTACTCCCAGCTGAGGCAGGAGGATCACAAGTTTCAGGTGAACCTCAGCAACTTTGAGTCAGTCTGTTTCAAAATTAAAAATAAGAAGTTGTGGATTACACTCCATGGTAGGGTGCCCCTGGGTTCAATTCCTAGTAGCGTACCAAAAAGCAGGCATATATATGTATATATAATATAGATATGTGCACATATGCATATAAAATCTATGTATATAAAACATATGTATATAGGATCTGAGCTCCTTGGCTTCTGGGCAATTGTAACTGCGAAAAGCAGTTTTAATAAAGTACTTCCTTGTTTTTCTCTCCCTGGAGAAGGAATCTCACTGTCTTCAGCCAAAGGGTGTGCTGCTTAGCTGCATGACATTGACAAGGGTCCCGACACAGCTCATTTTAGTAGGTAGGCGCGCTTTAGCTTCTTTATCGGTCTCTCACCCCCCACCCTGCAACCCCCCACCCCAAACACACACAGGTTACACGATTCCCCAGGGTCAGGGGGCGGGAGTGCAGAGTTTCAGTTCAAATCCTGACATCGTGTAGCTCTGAGGACGAAAAGGAAAGGGAGAATAGAGGGGAAAAGGAGGGAGGAAAAGAAAAGAAATAAGGAGGAGGAGAGTGGAGATTCAATAAAGAAGAGAGGAAAGGGGCGATGGAGAGCGAAGGAGCGTGAGAAGGAGCATTACTGTCCGGGTCCACTAGGGAGGCAGGGGAACCTTCACCGCACCGCAGAATCCCGAAGAGGCGGTGTATTGTGCTCCCGAAAGCCCCGAGCTAAGCAATTCCAAGAATGTTTGGCGAGGCCCTTTCGGGAACGGTGAGGTGGGGGACCCGGCGCCGGGACTTTCTCGCCGCCCCCGCCCCGCGCCGGCCCCCTCGCGTGATGTGGCAGGATTTGGGAGACCTAGCGGAAACCTTCAGGTCACCCGGGGAACTGCTCCTCTGCTGGTCCTGCGGCGGCGAGGCGGGGTTGAGCGCGCGAGACGCGCGGGGCGCGGAGATGTGCAAGTGGCGGAGCTCGGCCGGGCGCAGGCGGGAGCAGCCGCCCAACTCCCCGCGCGGGGTCTGCTGAGAGGCCACGGTGAGTCCGTCGCGCGCGGGTCCGAGGGATGCCGGGCTTCTCCGTCGCCCCGCCGCTCTGGCCGCCCCGGGCTGATCGCTCCCCGGAGTCCGGCCTTGGCGCGGCGCTGCCCGGCCGGCAGGAGCGCGCGGCTCGGGGCGCCCGGGGGACGCACGGAGCGACCCGCGCTCGCCGAGGCTCCGGGCCGCCCGCCCCGCGCGCTCATTGGTCGGCATGTGTCTGCTCAGCCTCCAACTTCTCCCGAACCGCACCGGTGAGTCCCGGGAGGGCCCGCTGCACCCGGGGCTGGACGCAGGGGGTCGCCAGGGGCGCAGGGCGGGCGCGGGAGCGGCGGGCGCCCGAGCCCCGCGGCGTGGGCGCAGGAGGCGTGCCCTGGAAGGAGCCGCCGCCGGGACCTGCGCAGGGGAGGGGAGGGGAGGGGAGGGGAGGGAGGGAAGGGGCGAGGGTGCCGGGAGGAGGGCTCTGCCAGTGATGTCAGGTCGACTCTCCAGGTTTATTTCACAGCTCCCTGCAGCCTCTGCCTGGGAGTTATGTTTGGTTACCGAGATCTGCGCTACCAAATTGCACCGGGGTTGATTTGGGGGCTGGGAATTTGCCATTCCGCTGTACAGACACTGGTTTTTTAAAAAAGCAAGGTTTGTTTTCATTTTGGTTTCTGTCCGATTTTCTCCTCGTTTAACTCACTTTTCTATTTTTCCCCCCCTTTTCGTAACCTGAAGATCTCTTCATGATTCCACCTCTTCGTTTTGTCTTGAACCTTGATTTCCTATTATATAATTTATGCTTAAATCTCACAAGGGTTGGTTGGTGCGGCATGGGGGTGTTCTTTTGTAGATGGAAGTTTTTTAAAAAGACCTTTTCCTTACTTAACCAATTGCAGTCTGTTTGTACTGGTTTAAAATAAGGGTAGTTGCAACCGATCATGTCTCTTTAGCCTCTCAATCAAGTGTGTTTCTCCTCCATATGCGATTCGAATGGCAGTTTTATTAAACTGGAAACTAGTATCTGGCTTGCAGCGTCCGCGTTTGGAAGCTGCTAATCAGCAAATCGGTTCTGAGAGCGTGTAGCTTCACTCCCCTGCATTTTTGCTAGGTTCCATCTTTTTAAAAAACCATATTGTAGTTTCTCAGACTCGATGCCCCTGTGGCTCTGGGAGTAATGTTGTTGGGACTTTGTGTCCCACACTTCAGATCCTGGAAGCACAGACTGATGCCCGGGAAACGCGGGGACTTCAACCGAGTACCCTTCTCCTCAGCTTCTGCAGTCTCAATATGGAACCTGTTTTGCCTTTCTGTGCCTCAGTTTCCACTAATGCAAACTGTCATTGCCTAGCAAACCTCAGGGATTTGTAAAAATAACTTAATGTTATAATATGCTGTGAAGATGAAATTGCTTCGACTCAGATCTCCCTTGGACAAATTGGTTATCCTCCAAGTTTCCTGACTGACAGTCTGATAAATGGATACTTAAGGCTGTATAGGTATGAGAATGGCTACTTCATATGGCTTTGGATTCAGCTTATATTCAAGCAAAATGATAATTAATTCTGATAATGTCAAGTTGAAGTTTTCAGGGTCCTTTTTGGGTTAGAGCTCAATTCTAATCATACTCCCTTCTAGGGTGGTGTGTAGTTTTTGGTTGAAGCATTTTAACACATCTCCAGTTAAGGCGAAGTATTTTAAGAATGAAGGGATGTTTTTGCATATCCTGCTTTATATGGGAATACAAGTATTGACTTTAGATAATTTTCATGTTCTTTCGCTTCCTTGTGCCTCTGAGCCCACTCTCTTAAATGTGGTTATGTGTAGTTAAATTGGATGTTCAGGTAACTAGGAGTTAGTGCTATCTCCCTTCCTGAGGTTCAGTATCTTGACCCTTGTTTCCTTCAAAGAAAATGGCATATCATCTAGAATTAACTGCACATGAATGACAAATTAAGAGGTTAAACTTGCAGCTTTTCTGTTTTTGCTCAATACTGTTAAAAAGTGCTACTTAGGGGCAAAAAGAATAAGCTTTCTAAGAGTAATAGACAGAGGGAAAGCCTACTGGTGACTCAAGATGATGTTCTTTTGATGAAGGTACAAGTATTAGTAGCCTGGGTCGCTACCTGAATTTCCCCATAGCTGTTTCTGCAGCTGCCTCAGCTTTCCATGCTGAAGGATGAGGAGGAGAAGCCAGGCAAGGTAGCCCAGAGGGAGCTAGAAATGCCTGCCCACCAGCTACGCCACAGTGGGAAGCTTGGCAGTGCCCAAGAGCACTTTACACTCAATACTATGGCTGCCCTGGTTCCCCAGTCACAAGTTTACTTTACGGAGACACTGAGTCATGTTTCTCAAAAAGAAAGAAAAATAAATAAATCAGAAGGTTTAAAAAAAAAAAACAGTAAAACATGTCTCTTGATTTGTCTCCTGAAATATTACTAGAGCAGGAGGAGAAAAATTTCAGGGAAATCCTAAAGCAGATGTGATTAATACTTAGGTGTTCTTTAAAGCCAGACTGGAAATCAAGGGGGACTGGAAGAATTACTCTTTTATTGTTTACCTCTCTGTAGAGTGTACAGGTATTAAACTTGTTCCTGCCTTTTCTTTGACCAACTATCACCTCTGTTAAATTAGGACTACAGTCAATGCAATTCCATATTGTAACCCCAGGGGCTGTGCTACTAAACTAGTATGAGTTACATAACCATTAAGTAAGATATTTTAACATTCAGGTACATTACATTTCACTTTCATTGAGCAGACATGGTTTTCATTGTCCAATAAAATATTTTTATTTGATAGTCTGTCCTTGCTTAAAGCCCTCATGTAATCAAAAGAACAGTGTGCTTAAGACTTTGCATCCAGGACTGTAAAGTCCAGTTATGGTTCACTTATTAATGATTCCCTGGAGGAAATGAGTGCCTGGTTGTCTGCTGGGTCTCCCAGACCATACTTCAAATATATAGCCTGTTTCTACCATCCTTGGTGCCTCAGTTTCCACAAAACACTCCCTCAGGGACTTGTGTGTATTCAACAAAGATCTTTAACTGAAAGAATATTTCTGAACAGTTATTTCATCTAGAGACTAAATTCTACAACTACTAAATTCTATGGCTAATTTGTTAGTTTCAGAGGTTCTTTCATATAGTTAAGCACACAAACTAAAGTTATTTATGCTAAGTTTTGGGAAGTGGTTTATAAAGAACTACTATTCCTCTAAAGGAAGAACCAAGCTTTAATATTTAGGTTTGTATCCCCAAATTTCTGCTGTAAGAGGTAAGAGGGCTTTTACTGCTTGATGGTGCAGTTGTATTTCAGACGTGACCACATGTATCTCTTACAAAGAATGTTGACTCGCTGTGTGGGCTTGAACAAGTTACCTGACTTCTCTGTGGCCTACTTTCTTAGAGTTGGAATATTAATATCAACCATGTGGAGGTAAAGTGAATCAGGTTATGGAAAACACTAAGAACTGAGACTGGAAAGAACTCACTAAATGTCAGCTATAGTTGGTAGGAGTAACATTAATTTAAATGCAAGTTAAATAGTTAGCTTAAGGACTGATACCCTGACCTGATCTGTGAGGTAGGCTTTCTTAATCATGTTTTTTATCCTTTGGTTGCAAAAGAAATGTTGATATATCTTTCATTCCACTGACTCTTGGTCCCATGAGTTGACATCTTCAGAATGTTGTCTGACCAGTTAACTGATGCCCCTATCAGCAAGAGTAGTGATTTTGAGCTGTAAAAATAAAAGTTGTTTTTATGACTAAACTACCTCAAGTGTGTGTTTGTTTTGTTTTCTATCTGTATTCATATTTCAAATTATTGCTTAGTCAAAAACTCAAGGTATTAATCATTGATTTGAGCTTGTAAAAGAAATCATTGGAGTGAGAGGTAAAATCCACCTTGGACATTAGTTCAAAGTTCAGAAGGGTGAGTTGAAAGCTTTCTTAATGATGATACAGCCCTTATTTGCTTATGAACTTCTGCATTAAGACTATGTGTCTAACAAACTTTCTTTGTGTAACATTGCTGGAATCTTCAGTGACAGCAAAACCAAACCAAACCAAACCAAAAGGTTGGGACTGGTGCCTGTGGAGTTCACATGGCTGTATATTCTTGGCTTTTAGCATCTACGTTTTGACTTTTCAACAAAAACTTTTATTTCTAATCTAAAATAAATTAACCTTATACTTTTATTGAGCCATATTAAGCATTTATAAAACTATACACAGTTTTATTTTTACCTATTTGTTAAGATGTTTGTGTTTATCTGCAGATTTTAGGTGATGGGAAGATCAGAAAGTCAGATGGATATTACTGATATCAACACTCCAAAGCCAAAGAAGCCGCGATGGACCTCCCTGGAGATCAGCCTCTCGGTCCTGGTCCTGCTGCTCACCATCATATCTGTGACCATGATCGCGCTCTACGCAACCTATGACGGTGAGTGGCCCCATTCTGGGCATCAGCAGGACAAAGAAAAGGGTCTCCATCTCCCGCTCCATCCATCACCCAGCAGGTACCTTAAGGGGACACGTGGGCAGCACAGGATTCACTTGTACAGTGTAACACTCAAGTGTCAAAACAATGAACTTGGACTCCAGTACGGTGTGAATTGCCAACTATATTTAGGGCACTCATGTTTGCCTTATGAAGACTCTAATGTATAATTTTATTTGATTAAAATATACACAGTCTTTTGACCAGCCTCAGCAACAGTCATTAGTCAATTTTTGTTGTGTCATTGAAATTCTGAAGGGCTTCACAGGAATTTAAGAAGTCTAATTTGAGTCTTGGACATTTTTCACAATAGGGATTAGTGAAGATTGGTTCTTTAATGTGAAAAAGTGATTATGGAAAGATGACTGGAACAGCTGATTATTCCATTCGTCGGGCCGAAGGCTTAGATTTTAGAGATGATAATAATAACACGTTTTTCATCATGATCAAATTAAAATTTAGAATTTTCTTATTTTCACTCCTCTATTATTTTCTAGCCATTGGCAATTATATATAATAAAGAGTTGCTATTTAATGGTCAGTTTTAAAAGAGCAAAAGAGAAAAATTAGAAAATGTGCAAATACTTATGCATATACTCTTCTTTTTCTAGATGGCATTTGCAAGTCATCAGACTGCATCAAATCAGGTAAACAATTGTCTTTGCATTTAGTAGTTATACAGTGGATGTAGAACATTTGAAAAACCAAGTGCTGATAGATGTATCTCTACATTTGCTTTGGTTATACTCTTACTCATTATAGATCACTTATTTTTGCGTCTGGCTTTGTAATCAAGAAATATCAAAATGCATTGAAGTAGTAGATTAATTAACGTGCATATTCTAAAAAGTAATTCCCTGTTTTAGCCCCAGGGTGTATGGTGAGGTGATAAAGAACTGTATGTCTATTTTTATGAAACTTGCTATGTGGTTGGACAAAGAAAACGAACACAAGAATGGTGAGCACACCGCCAAGTGCTAAATCATCTCAGACGTGAGCACTGAGGAAGAGCCCCATGGTCATCTTGGACCAGGCGGGAAGTCGGGGTACAGGAAGAGCCTTGGAGTGGGCTGGGACTTGGAAGCAGGTTTGATGGATAGGGGCACATGATGGAGAGCCTTGAAAAGCCACAGGGAGCCTCAGTGTGGTGGTGAAGGGGGAGCAGATCTGTTGACCAGGGTGTGGTCTGGTGGAGGCAGTGGGCAGGGAGCCCTGGATGGCTGCAGAGTACTGACGTGCTCACCTTACCAAAGGACAGGAATGAGCTGGAAATGAGGCCACTTTTTAATATCCGGGGTGCTGCCATGGCGCTGAGGAGGGTGGTGACAGTCACACAAAAGTAGAGAAAGTGGTTGGGAGATGAAGAGGAAGTGCTGGCTGAGCTGGGAGGAGCTTCCAAGGGAGGGTGAGCAGCGAACTGGGAGGTGGCATGAGAAGCTTGTATTTGATCTGTCAGCTGGGGACAGTGGGAGCCTTAGGAATATTTGGGTTCCCAAAAGGAGAAGGGAAGAGGCACAGGGTTGAATTAAGGAAGACATCTGTAATCAGGACAGAAGGGAAAGAAGTCAGGGGGACATTAGAAGAGCATGCGTTCCTTCCTCAAGGAGGACAGCCAGGGTGGCTGAGTGCAGCTTCCTTCCATGGGACTGCAGTATTTGCTCCCTTTAACCATTTTCTGTTGGATATTATCACCTGGGTTTCTGTTGTTCACTAAACTGCAAGACAACTAGGGGAAATGCCTTGGAGATCTGTCGTGTGGCCTGGTGACCTGGCCTGGTGCCCTTTGCTTTTCTGTGTTGCTTTTCCATGGATACTTTGCTCTGGGCCTCGAGCGTGAGGATCCCACACCCTGAGCCGCGCCGTGGGGAACTGGAAGGAGACCTGATGTGATTTCAGTCACTTGATGCTCAACATGACGCATGTACTTTCCCATCCAGGGGCTTTCTCAGAAACAAAGACGTTTCTTTATTCTACACAGCTACTTTGCCTGGGAGATGTCCAGGGTCATTGTACCCAACTGCCAAAGTGACTGCTTACTCCCCCCAGATCCTCCCACACCTCTTTCTCCACCAGCGGTCCTTTCAAGTGCGCATGCTCGCAGCCTGGAGCCGCTCTGCTTAGGTGCTGACCTCTCTAGGTTCAGGTCTTCTGGCCTTCGCACTCTCATCTCTTAGTGCACGAGTCCTCTTCTCTCTCACACCTTTTTTACTCTTCATTTTTTATTACAATTTAATTTGGAAGAAACTGGATTCTTTGACTAAGTAGGCATATTTTTATAAACCCCTCCCGATGCCTTTTCCCCAGAGATCCAGGCAGATTCCTGCTGTAGTACCCACTTCACAGAAAGCACTGTGACATTTGGAATCTGGAACCTTGTGAATTCACATTTGGGGACATGGTTCTTTTTTTCTTTTTCTTTTCTTTTCTTTTTTTTTTTTTTTGTACTGAGGATTGAACTCGGGGCACTTGACCACTGAGCCACATCCCCATCCCTATTTTGTGTTTTATGTAGAGACAGGGTCTCACTGAGTTGCTTAGCGCCTTGCCGTTGCTAAGGCTAGCTTTGAACTCGTGATCCTCCTTCCTCAGCCTCCCGAAGTGCTGAGATTACAGGCGTGTGCCACCGCACCTGGCTGGGACATCGTTCTTAAATAGAGTCTGGAAATTCTCAATCACCAATTTAACCTGCATCTTTTAATTGTAACTTAGAAATCATATCAAGTGTAAAACACCTGAAGAACTGTATTTGGGCAGAGAGATGGCCACGTACAAATGGCTTCCTTGATACCAAACTTGGTCAGGCTGTCTCTCTTCATTCTTTGCTGGTTCACAAGCTGTTAGAGCTCCCTGGTGGTTGCAGTTACTCTTCCCCTGGGTGCACTCAGTCTTTCTGCTTTCTGCCACAGAAAGCGCAACTATTTCTTTTAGAAGTTGTTGCAGATTAGGAAAACTCTAGAGGAAATCTGGGGCAGAAGCGAGTCATGAAGAGTGAGAAGAGTATAGTGTGTGGAAAGGTGAGAGGGATAAAATATCTTACTACAGTTGTACAGTCACTGTAGAAATCGGGGGTGTTCAAACCTGAGCACAGATGTTCATCTTGAGGGTGGGAAAAGTAGGAATCAGTACCCAAGGTGCTTTCTTTAAAGTTGGCTCCAACTTGAACCTTTCTCCCAGTGGAAGGGACATCCCAGCAAAGCTGCCTCTCCTTGTGATCTTCTGAGGTCAAGGAACAGAAGTCAGGCTAAATTGGGCAAGAGCAAAATCCTGCAGAAGGCTCAGGCCCATCTGGAAATCTATTGAGGGTTAAGTATTTAAATCTGAGCATCTATGATTTAAATGTTTTAATATACATAAAATGATGCTTATAATAACATATTAAATTAACTCACTTATATCTGAAATGTATTGGATTGACCAGACTTAAAATACAACTTCTCTGAGAGTCTACATCCCTAGACTGGTTTTCACTGAATTGTGACTTGCCAGCTCAGAAGTTTCCATGGATAACTGAAGGTTTCATGGATAATTCTTTGTTGTGGGTGCTGACATTGTAGGGTCCTTAGCAGCTTTCCTCACCTACCCACTAGAGTAGCAGCACTCTCCCAGATGTGAAAACCAAAAAACTGTCTCCAGACATTATCAAATGTCCTCGCAGGGCATGCCCTGAGGTCACGTACCACTGGTCTAGATGAACCAGATAAGTGCGCAGCGCTTTTCCTTTTGAGGTAGGCAAGATAATGGCTGTCCAGAGATGTCCATATCAGTTCCTGGAGCCTGTAGGTACATTACCTTTGATGGCAAAAGAGCCGTTAAGGAAGGGATTGAGTTAAGGCTTTGGAAATGGGAAGATTATCTTGAACAATTGGATGGCCTTCTCAAATAACAGGGGTCCTTCTAAGAGGAAGAGAGCAGAGAGTCAGGATCGGAGAAGGAATCTTGACACCAGGGACAGAGGAAGCAGAGATCCAAGGTGCAGGTGCCTCCTGGGACGCCCGAAGCCAGAGAGCAGGGCCAGGGCTGTCTCCAGAGCCTCCAGAGGTGGAGTGGCTCTGCTAGCCCTTCCTACATTGCTGACCTCCAGAATTAGAGGATAATAAATGTGTCCTGTTTCAAGCCACGACATTGGTGGTGATTTGCGACAGCAGTAAGAGGGAACCGTTTCCCTCCCACGATTCCTTTCTTTCAAGGCTGTCTTTGAGGAGTTACAACAGGCACATTCATACATACATCAGTGTTGCCTGTTGAGCAGCTATTTGATGACTAAACAGAGGTTTGTGCTCTGCAGGGTGGGGACGGGACATTAACTAGACTCACAGAGGATGCTACCATCTGCTCCAAATTTTGTGTTTCCATGCCCTTTAAGAGGTATGTCCTTTAAGGGGTGAAGAGGCCACAGGATTTGGAATTGGGTTCTCCTGACTTGCTCAAGGAAGCTGGTTCTGTTTGGTTTTCTTCCTTGTGCCATGCAGCAGGGCCCCCCCCCCCCCGCCAGATGCTGGCAACTTGATCTTAGACTTTCAGCCTCCAGAACAGGGAGGAAATAAATTTCTGTTCTTTATAAATGACCCAACCCCAGGAGCACAAAACAGACTAAGACAAGGAATCAGTACAATGAAAGGCTATAGGGAGGTAACATGAATAGAATAGAATAAATTCAAAGTAGAGTGATAATAGCTAGCACTTACTGAATGTTTAGGGCACCACTATAAGCCGTTGACATGTAGTAACACATTTGATCCCATAATGACCCTATGAGGTAGGTACTATTATACCTTCTTTTTTTTTTTTTTCCTCTATTCTTTCCTCTTTTAAAGAGATGTGGTCTTGCTCTGTTGCCCAGGCTGTTCTTGAACTCCTGAGCCCTGGTGATCCTCCCATCTCAGCCCTTTTTCTGTAGCTGGGACCACAGGCATGTGCCACTGGCTTACGTCTTCTCATAGGTGAATAAGCACCCAGGCTTCCCACTGGGCAGCCTGCTCCCCACACCTGTACCCACGACCACTTCTCTGTGCTGCATGGAAGGGAACCTGGAGTCTCACAAGCTTTCCATACTCTGCACCTGTATGCATAGTCTAGGTCAGGGAGCTGCCTCTCCCCTCAGGAATGTGGAGCTACAACACCCAAGATGACTCTGAGGGTGAAATAACCAAGCCCCAGAAGCCAGCTGCTTTATTAAGAACAGTGAGCAACTCTGTAAGTGCATCCAAGACATCAAACTGCAGCAGGCATCGAGGGGACTGTGTTAGTCCCCTTTGCATCAATGTGGCAAAATATCCGAAGCTGAGTAACTTTGTGAAGAATAGAAGCCTATGTAGCTCACAGTTCTGGGCTACATTAGGCAGGGGCAGTGACCTTCTTGCAGAGTACTGAAGTGGCATGGAGCATATTATGAAGCCACCAGGACTCAATCACGGGGCCCCACCCAGAAGACCTTATCCAATCCTAACACTTTCTAAAGGCTCTGGTTCTGGACACCATGGTTAGATCAAGTTTCTACTTTTAATACCTCCCAGCGGGGATTAAATTTCAACACCTGCATCTTCATGGAACACAGGCAAACCATATCCAAACCATGGCAGATTCTAAAGAAGCAAGTGTTGTTAGCAGTGTGGTCCTAAACTACCCAGGGTCCAGAGAAGCCAGGTTAAGATACAGGAGTGGTATAGTTCACAAGAGAGATCAGGGACACCTGTACAGTCATACAGATTGTGCACAATTGTCTATGGCAGCCCATACACGATTACTTTAATCCTTCTATTTTAATTCTGTACTTACCAAGCAAACTTTTGATGAGTATTTCATTATTAATACAAAGAAAAGGAGCATTCTGTTCACTTGCAAGATTACTCAGCATGGTGAGATAATATATTCACATTCTGATTTAATTGCCGCTTTGTGTGGCTTGAGCTAAGACTAAGATAAAGTGAGTCTTCTAGATGTCTGGTCATTTCTGCAAGGGCCAGGCATTGGTAGTGCCCTAGATGAAGTATCGCAACACTAGTTGCCCTTTTCCTGGCAGCAGCTGGGGATCTCTGCTCACTGAGGGCCCTGGTCTCTCCCCTCTTGCCCGTTTCCACCCTGCAGCCTCCATGAAGAAAAACGGACAGACTAGATCAGTACAGAAAGGGCTACAGCGGACTCTCCAGTGTCGCCAGCCCTGTGTCCACCTTTTGGAGTGGGTGATGAGGCTCTTTCATTATGTGGTTTAAGTCTGAAAAGACCTTGAAGCAGGGCTGGGGCTGTAGCTCAGTGGTAAAGCGCTTGCCTAGCATGCGTGAGGCCCTGGGTTCGATCCTCAGCACCACATATAAATAATAAATGAATAAAATAAAGATCCATCAACAACTAAAATAAATTTAAAAAAAAAAAAAAGACCTTGAGGCAATAAGAGCCCAGCAGGCTTCTTGTGAGATGATGACCAAAGCACACCTTTGGACTTCCACATGGCATGTGGAGGTTTGCTCTGGGTGGCTTCCCTGACACACCTCTGAGGACAGTTTATAGCATGCTTGCCTCAGAATTTCTTCAAAATTTGCATCTGTCCATCAAATCCTTCCCTAGAGAGGAAGTCAGCTATGTGATAAACACACACACGTATAACACGTTTTCTTAGCTGCTGGGGAAATTCTAAGCAGCAGTGCACCGCTGCATTTTTTTTTTTAATCCATGGGCAAGGAATGGAAAACATAGATAAATTGAATTAAGCACTGAAGGGAGAGACAGTATCAGTGCCTGGTAGGCTTATTGTAGTTCAAAGGCTTTGTTTTATAGCTATAAAATGATCTGATTGTAGAGGGTGCATATAAACTAGCCCAGGCTGGCGTGAGGATGGTGGTTTTGTACTTCACATTTTAAAGAGAGATATGGAAAGATCCCTCTGTAGCTGGGGCAGCAGGGTAGTGAGATACTTTTTACCAAGCCTTTGAGTTAATGTGAGCTTCAAGTTGATAAAATTAATAGATTATCTGAGAGAAGTTGGAAAATATAAAATTAAAAAGACCATGAGAGAAAAGTTACAAGCTCTTAGATCCTGAATATTTTATTCTTTAAGACAATTCAGGTGGGGGATGGGGCTGCTGGTTTCTTATTTTGGTCCTATTTCTAGACTCAGTGCAAACTTGAATACATTCTCTCTGTTCAGAACATACTCACCCAGCTAGTGTGGTGGTGCACACTTGTAATTCCAGTGACTCGGGGGCTGGGCAGGAGGATCATGAGTCCCAGACCCACCTCAGCAACTTAGCCAGACCCTGTCTGAAAATAAAAATAAAAAATAAAAAGGACTGGGGATATGGCTCAGTGGTTAAGTGCTCCTGGGTTCAATCCTGGTACCCAAACCAAAACCTCTCCCAAAAAATATCCTCTCCCTACATCCTAGGGTCATGTATTAGGGTTTACCAGGAAAACAGAACAGGTAGGCCCTATCAATGTCTCCATAAATGGGACAACCCAAATGCCTGTCAACAGGGGAATAAACAAAGCTAGCTACAGCTGTGACGTGTAGCGCTCTACAGCAATAAGAGCTACGTCTACACGCTGCAGCGTGAGCTTCAAAAGCATCATGCTAAGCGATAATTTATTATGGGACTTCGCTCACAAGATTACAGAGGCCAAGATGTCCCAAGGTGCACTGACCTCAAGCCCATGTGACTCTCAGTCTGTGTCCAGGGTCCTGAGAAGCAAAGGAACTGATAGGGTGAGTCCCAGAGTCTGGAAGCCTGAGAACCTGGAGCTATGATGTGCGAGCGTGGAAGGCGGGCATCCCAGCTCCAGGAGAGACAGAGGAGTGCCCTTTGTCACCATTTTGTCCGTTGGGCCTCAGTGGATGGGAAGGGGCCACACCCGTTGGTGAAGGTGGATCTTCTGTGTCCACTGATTCAAATGCCAGTCTCTCCAGAAGCATCCTCTCAGATGCATGCAGAGATAGGCCCTGTCCGCTCTCGGGATATCCATCAACCCAATCAAGTTGGGACCTAAAATCAGCCATCATAGGCTACAATGAAGACAGAGAGGGCCAGTTTAGTGAGACTGCGGAGAAGCAGAATGGCATACGTGGCTGGTAGGAATGTAAATTTCAGTACATCCAAGTTCAAACAGTAAGGACCTATCTGGGAAAAGAGTTCAGCCAGTTTTACAAAAAGTAAGCCTATACTTTCTACACTGCCTAGCAATTCCACTCCTAGGTATTACCTGAGAGAAACGAGAACACGTGTCCTCCTAAGGGCTTCCACACCATTGCTCATTATAGCAGTGCTCATAGGAGCCAGTCCACAAAACAACCCAAATGCCTGTCAACAGGGGAATAAACAAAGCTAGCTACAGCTGTGACGTGTAGCGCTCTACAGCAATAAGAACTACGCCTACACGCTGCAGCGTGAGCTTCAAAAGCATCATGCTAAGTGAAATAAGCCAGGCACAGGAGAATACATGTATAATTCTCTTATATGAATCTAGAAAAGGCAAAACTAGGGAAGCAGAAAGCCGAGGAGTGGCTGCCCAGGTCTGGCATGGAGCAGGGATTTGTGGCTAAGGGGCACAAAGGAAATTTGGGGGGTGATGGGAGTGTCCTCCAGTTGGACATGATGATGCAGCATGACTATATACATTTAGGTGGAAATTATGGGGTGAGTTTTATAGTCTTCAAGTTAACAGCTCAAAACTGTTAAAAGCCAAGCAAAAAGTCACCTGCATTCTTTTTTCCAGTCTCTCCAATGTCCGTTTCTAAATAGTGACCTTCTAATTTGATATTATGCTAGCTGTTAAATGTTGGGTGCACTGAGCTCCTTTTCCAAAATTCACATGACTGTAGGTGGTTTTCAGAGTTTGCCAAACCTTCCCTGAAAAATTAATTCGCTGGGTTTGAGTGAGTTCCTGTTGTTTGGTCCCACAGTGGTGTTCGGCCAGTGATGGCCAAGTACATGAATATGGCCTGTAAGTCTCGCCCGGTGACGTTGCAGCATCTTGCTTGTGCAGACACCCTCTCCAGTGGTTGCAGAGATCCCCTAGAGATGGGTTTCTTAGCACACATCCCTGTGGTTACTTGACCCATGACTGTGTCCAGATGGTATTGAGGAAAAGCCTGTGGAGACTCAACCAGGAAGTTAAAGCCATTACAGGATTTGGTGTCAGAAGCAGTATTTGCCTTCCCTGAGATTTCACTTAGAGTGGAAGAGGAGAGGATGTGGCCAGGTGTGCCAGCCTTCTGAACCAACGCCAGGCCCCAGGCTCTGCCACAGAGCAGCCGCCAGGGACAGGCCTACCATCAGAAAATAGGCGTTGGTGTTTCAAACTGGTGCTGAGAAATGTTTTGTCTCACCCTGACTGATAGAAGAGCAAAATGTTTGTTTCTGTGTTTGTTTGCTGTTGGGAATTGAACCCAGAGCCTCATCTACACTTAGGCAAGCACTCCACCACCTGGCGACATCCCAGCCTTTTTTATTTTTCTATTTTGAGACACAGTCTCACTATGTTGCTGAGACTGGCCTTGAACTTGGAATCCTCCTGCATCTGCCTCCCTTATAGCTGAGATTACAGATGTGCACCGCCTTGCCCAGTTTCCCAAATTTGGTGATGGTGGTGGTGGTGGTGGTGATGATGATGATGATGATGATTTGAGCTTTATGGTTATAGGCAGTAGTTGGGTTCATCCCATCCAACTCACAGGTATGGAAACCACTTTCAGTTCATTACCCCTTATTCCGTCCTGTCCTCCCCACACCCCTCCTCCTTCCTCTCTCTCGTCTATTAATTGGTATTTGGTTTCTTATGTAATCTTATCCCCCGCCCTTTATTTTATTCCCGCATATGAGAAAACATTCAACCTTTGAGTTTCCGAGTGTGGCTGATTTCACTCAGCAGAGTAGTCTCCATTTCCATCCCTTTACTGGCAAATGCCATAATTTCATTCTTTCTAATGGCTGAGTAGAACTCCATTGTCTATATATGCCATGATTTCTTAATCCATTTATCTACTGATGGGCATCTGTATTGATTCCATAAATTGGCTGTTGTGCATTGTGCTGCAATAAACATCGAGGTGTCTATGTCACCATAGCGTGCTGATTTTAGATCTTTGGGGAAAGTGCCCAGGAGTGGGACAGCTGGGTCAGACCTGTTTGTGTAAACTTGATTTGTTACCATTTTTGTTCCCTGTTCTTCCTCGTCTAATGTATATGAGTTTATTTTATGTATCCCTACAATGCCACTTTGATGTCTGTTTAGAAACAATATAGGTGGTGATTAGATGAACAGAATAGAGAAATTCCAGCAGGATAAACCTAAGTTGTAACTTTGTTTCAAAGAGATGTAAGGGTTGTGAATAATTAAGTTACCATCTTTTGAAAGTTTACTGCTTCTTCTTCCACTAAACATCTTTTAGCATCAGAGCCCTAGGATATGAGTTTTGGCCACATCCTGTGTTTTTGGTATGTGATCTAAATTAAATCATTTTATTCTGCATTTCATTTTTTTATCTACAAAACTGGAATTAAAAGTGTTTCAGTTTACAAAAAACCATCAAAGGCTCAACCCGTCCATATTGCCTGTCCTTCCAGGGGAGATGCGCCGTAGGTATAATGTTCAGATGTATTTCATTTAACATCTTATGTCATGAAACTTAAAACTGCACTATTTAAAGCTTATATTAAACATCAAAACACAAACGATATCTTTTTAAAGAAAATGTTAGACAGGATATAGTGCCTTTTAGATAGTCTCAGATAAAAATGAGGCATTTTTTATTAACATTTTCTTTGATCAGTTAAAGTGAGTACAGTCAAGAGTGATCATTTGAATCCAGTTTCTGTACAGTAGCACCTCCCAGCAAGCGCACCTTGATTTGAAAGTCCAGCTACCCCATCCCTACCTGCCCTTGACATTAGCCATTGCTTCACCACTGGTTAAATGCTAAAGGTAAGGCTTCAGTAAGATAGTGACTAGGTCTTTGCTACTCCCACTTTGGTCCAGGGACCAATTACATGGACATTTAGTGGAAACCTGCAAAATGCAGATTCTCAGGCCCCACCTCAGACCTACTGAATCAGCTGCTGCCTTTTTAACAAAGTCCCCAGGAAGGTGGTCTGCACAGTAGATTTTGGAGAACACCAAAGAATCGTGGTTTTCAGCTGTGACTGCTTATTAATTACTCATTAGAGGAATTAGAAGCTTTTAAAAAACACCCTTGTTGCCAGACCTGCTATCCTTTCTGGACACACAGAATTACTGTTTTCAAGGAGTTATTCCTTGTTACGTTGGGAGGGAAAGCCATTTAAGTAAATAAACACGGAGGTGCACAGCAATTGCCTGGACAGTCACATTTTTAAAAGAAGGTACATGTTAGCAAGCTGATGGCTTGAACAGCGTGATTTCAGACTGTGTATCCAGGAAGACTCTAAGTAAGAGTGTGGGAGACACTGGACCCATTTTTCTCCCTACCACGGGGAAGCCAGTTCTGGAGTGTCCTGACTTTCCCACGCAGTGCGCACATGGATCTTTCCGGAGACATTGCAGATCAGGTTCTTCCTCTCCCTTCATTCCTTGATTTGTTCATCTACTCATTCATTTGCTTATTTTTCCAAAAACATTCATCAAATACCTTCTAGATATTGAGTACTTTTTAATCACTGGGAATATGAACTAAAATACCCTCTGACCTCAAGAAAATGAACCAATGAACAAAGTCACCCTCTGGTTTTCTAAGAGCTGTGACAGATAAGCAGAGTGTGCCACAGACATCCAGAGACAGGCATGTTCCCAAGAGCAGGCATCGGCCTCCAAGTTCTGACAGGTAATCAGGGGCTGTCAGACAAGTGGAGCAGAGGCCAGCTTGTGCAGGACTGTGCCGGACATAGGAAGAGCTTGGTGAGCTCAGGGCCTGCACGTGGGTCCCGATGGCTGGCGTGTGGTGTGACCCGTGCCCGGCTAGCAAGACTAGGGCTGGAGAAGTAAATGTGGACAGAGGTCCGGTAGGCCAGGCTCCATAGGTTGCAGTTTCTCCCAAAGCCTATCAAAAATGAATAAAGGGGTGTTACAGGGAGCGACTGAGGATTCCCCTCAGGGTGTGGCTTTCTCCCGCTTGCCTGCTGTCGCTCAGGCCTGGTGCGGTGGAGGCCAAGATGGACCCAAGGAAGAGATTGAACTCCAGGGTTCCTGCTGTGAGGGAGAGCGTGGCAAGAGTGTGCCCTGAGAGGTCCTCTGCCGGCCGTCATTGGGGGGCCTGTGAGGGTGCAAGAGGGGTGAGCAGGGAAGAGTTCACGTGGGTAAAGCAGTGAGTGGGAGCCGGGTGCTGGGGGCACACTAGGGGATCTGGGCCTCCTGTCAGTGGCGGTAAAGTCACAGAAAGGAAGGTTTGAAATGAAGCATGACGTGACCAGAGTTGCTGGAGGGTCACGGCTGTAACTAAAGAATGGCCGTGGGCAGGAATCGAGGCTGCTATGCTTGTCGGGACGAAGGTCATGGTTGCCTGGATCTGAATGGTGACATTCGGGGTGGAGAGAAATGGGCTGATCTGGGAAGCAGTTCAGAGGAGGTAGCACTCCTAAGGCGTGGTGTTGGTGTAGCTAGGTGAGAGGGGGAGGAAGAACTGGGGAAGGCGGCTCAGGCTTCTGGGCTGGGAGACTAGGAGCCCTGTGGCTGTTCCCAGGGTGGGAGACACAGAGCAAGTGCTGGGGATGCAGGGGGTGGGCCGCCCCAGGGGAGAGCACACCGTTGGACAGTTTGAAGTTGGGGACCAGGAAGGCCCCCCAGAGCGGGGGAAGCAGGGTTGGAGACACATCAGCGCAGTGGACCACACAGTGCAGATGTCCAGGGAGGAAGAAATGAGAGGCTGAGATGGCCTTGCAGGAAGTGGCTGTAAGGAGAGGGGAAAGCCTTCTCCAAAGGAGACTGAGGAGGCGCAGTCAGGAAGGTGGGAGGAACATGAGCCAAGCGTAGGGATGGCAGAAGTTTGAGTGGCCTAGGACTCCGCGCAGCTGGGAGGTAGAGTAGCGGAGGACTGGGGACAGAGGGAGCAGGGAAGATTCAGGTGGCAGATGGGAGAGTGGATGGGGCTTGCCTGTGGGCAGCTGAGGGAGGATATATCCAGAGGAAAGAAGCTGGGGCCGTTACCCTTAGGAGAAGGCCTGTACCTTCTGGTGCCAGAGGGCCAAGCAGCAGGGGTTTGAATGCGAACACGTTTGGAGCTGAGAAGGGCAGGAAGCTCGGGGGCCGTTAGCCGTGCTTCCGTTTTCTTTTTCTTTTAATTTGTTCTTTTTAGTTGTCATGACAGTAGAGTGTATTTTAACATATCACACACACATGGAATATACCCTGTTCTTGAGGTTGTCCATGATATGTAGTTACACTGGTTGTGTATTCATATATAAACACAGGAAAGTTATGTCAGATTTGTTCCGCTGTCTTTCCTATTCCCATCTTCTCTCCCCTCCCTTCATTCTCCTTTGTCTAAACCAATGAGCTTCTATTTCCCACCCTGTCCCCTTGTTGTGTGTTAACATTTGGCCTTTGGTTTTGAAGGATTGGCTTATTTCACTTAGCATGATAGTCTCCAGATCCATCCATTTCCCCACAAAAGCCATAAACTCATTTCTTTATGGCTGAGTAATATTCCACTATGTATATATACCATATTTTCTTTATCCATTCATCTTATGAAGGGCACCTAGGTTGGTTCCATAGCTTAGCTATTGTGAATTGAGCCGCTATCAATATTGATGTGGCTGTGTCACTGGAGTACGCTGATTTTAAGTCCTTTGGGTATATACTGAGGAGTAGGTAGCTGGGTCAAATGGAGGTTCCACCTTCAGTTTTCTATATGAAGATAAGGAGCAAAATCTGCCCCCAGAGTGAGCTTGTAGAGAAATGAAATGATGAATACAGAGGGCCAGCCTAAGGAGTGGGCCACAAACATAATATTGATGGCCCTAAGGAGGCGGTGGCCATCATTTTAAGCAGGTTTAAATTAGACAGGGTGGGCTCACTGAGAATGTCTTAACATATTTCTTAATAGGTGCTGTTTAGGTACTGAGGACATGGATGTGAACACCACAAAGGCCCCACTCACAGGGACCTTTCGCTAGACAAGGAGACAGACCGCAAACCCATCAAACATGAAGCGCTTCATTAAATGTCTTAGCCTGGTGCTGGGGGATGGAGGTGCCTGGCTGGATTCAGGTTCATTCATTTTGGGGGCAAGGGAATTAAGCACTTCCCTGAAATGACGATTTCCACGATGGTGCCTCAGGACAGGCTGGGTCAGAGCTAAGAGAAAGGCAAATTAAAAACAGCTGAAGAGCTGGTATGGGGGAGTCAAGAAATGAAAGAAACTTCTGAGAATCAGAAGGTCAGCATGGGGGTTGCCTGAGCTGCAGATTTCACAGATAGAACTGTTCTGGGCCATGAGAGCTTCAAGCTGTCGCCATGAAAATGCCTAACACCCGCATGGGGTGGAGGTCAAGGTCGTGAGAGTTCCCAGGGTCAGGAAATCCCTGTGCTGAATGGCAGCAGTAGCCCACACATCCTCCATCGTTCCTGGAAGACTTTCAAGGAAGGTCGAGTCCTTAATAAGCAGGGACCAGGCCTCCAGGGTAGAGGTCGGGATGCAGGGGGTGAGGCTGGGAGTGTCTGTGTGCGAGCTCAGGGCTTCACACTCCCCTGCCCTCGTGCTGAAGCTCCTTCACAAATGCTCTTCTGCCTGTCCCTCTCACAGCCCTGGCTCCTCGTTCTTCTCTCTAGAACTGGTTTGTGGGAGATGCTCTTCTAAGTGGATGTAGGTGTTTTCTGGCAAGAAGAAGGTTCTAGAATCAGAGGATGTGCCACCTGATCTGAGGTGCATTCCCACGGGCAAGGTTTTTCTGTGCCACATGCAATTATATCATTTGAAAGATTGAATGGCCCGGGCAGGAGGGATGCTGGGGACCAGCTATCTACCGAATCATTGTAGGACTCCATGTGACAGAACTAAAATTAATAATGAATCTATCTGTATTTGTCTTTCCTAATTAAAAACCCAAAATGAATCAGTGAGTTCTGTTCTTAAAATGTTTTGTTTAAACATCTCTCAAAGATATGATCTTCTAAAATTGAAACAAAACAGAACAGAATTGTCACATTTCAGAAGTCAGACTGTCTTCTGTTTGTAAGTGTTCAGTCCAGAGCGGTCTGATTACAGCAGCTTCACTGTGAAGCTGATGGTCAGGGGTCAGGAGTGTGGTCCACTGTAGGCTAGTCTAGGAAGCCAGACTGCAGTCAGTCAGCAGGTGACCAGGAGCCAGCAGAGAGTCTGTCACTCTGTGCTTCATGTTTAATCAGGAACAAGCAAGCCACGTATAAAATGGTGAATAAGGCCATATCTTTTTAAGTTTGTTTTTTTTTTTTTTGGTTAGTCAAAGCTTTCCTGAACTTCAAAGAAATTCTTAAAGAATTCTCAAACTGCTTAAGACTTGTAATACGATGTACTTACTAGACGATCAAGCAGGTACTTACAAATATTTTTCAAAGAACAAAATGCACAAAAAAGCTTTTGTTAAATTTTCTGACTTAATTTTCTGGTATAGTGAAATTAACTGGATGAAATTAGGGTGTTTCTGATACCTCTCTCAGTTGGAAGCTAACATTAATTTATTTTCCTCGAAACACACGTAAGTAGCAGTTAATGATTTCACTAACTTAGAGGCCAAGAAGCAAAATAGCAGTAATGGTATTTGTGACAGAGAAATTGCTTTAATCCTACTTGAGTGAATCACATGATGTAGGCAGGACACACAGGGCCATTAACTGCATTTCTCGAAATGCTGTACACAACATTCCGCAGCAAGGATCTGACAGGACATCAGTGAAACCCTGAAGGTCACCTTGGACAAACTCATATCTTTGCAAACAGCAGCAGAGGCTGCCATGGAAGAAGCAGGAGGATCTCAGGAGCTGACCAGTGTGGTCAAGTCCACGTGGGGCCCAAGGGCAGGCCCGGCCCACTGCAGACCTGGTACATCCAGGCAGCCCTGGGCCTGGCCATCGGCTTCCACCCGTCTCTGGTGGTCAGGTTTCTGCCTGGTCCCTTGGGCTCCCCTGGCCCACTTCCCCATTCTGGAGCCTGAGTCTCTTCTTTTCTTTCCTGTCTTCTGGGCCTGCCTCAGCTGTCACCTCATAACCTGTGCCGGGGGGTGGGGCTGAGGTTTGCTGGCTCTGCACTCACCTCTGCCACCGCCACAGCCCCTCCTGCAGCTGCCTGCTGCTCCGCCTCCACTTCTTTGCATCGCTTCCTCCCTTGCTGACTCCTCATTGTCTGTCCACAGTAGGACTCTCTCTCTGTTCTGGCCACCTCTATTGTCCGTGTGAGTCCAGCTGTGTGAAGGAGCGACATTTCACCTCCTTCACTGCTGAGGAGGTCAGCTTGTCTGGTTGCACATGCAAGTGCCCGAAGCCAGGGTCCTGGCCATCCTCAACTACCTGCCACCACATCTATTCATTTTAAAAACTTAGAGGAGAGAGGAATCAATTCTTTTTTTGTTCTATTTAATAAAAGAAAATCTAATTTTGTGTGAAAAGTTCAAAGATTTTCAGATAACTGTGTATCTGAATTTAAATGAACAGTAAGTCGGTTTACATTCGAGGATAGTAACAGGGAAAGAAAACAAGAACGACACTTTGCAAGATTCTGATACAACATGAGATTTAGTGTATAAATAGCTGGTGGTGATAATTTGCCATAAGGAGGATTATTTGAGAATGAGGGATGCTTTTGTGTCTATAATGAGCCAGTCATTGTGGTTGGTGTTGGGACACGAGTCCTGGCCCTGGGCAGGGGTATACTTTATGATCATCATTGCTCTTAGATTCTGTGGTTCACCTTGAAGTGCATTTTGAGTTACTTCTCAGAATTATGTGTCCCATTCTGATCTGATAGCCCGTTCTGTTGGTGGTGGTCTGAAGCTCCATCCTTTCACCTAACCACGTGCTAGAACCTGTCCACCATGATGTGGGAGCCCACCTTCTGCAGTCCCTAGAATTCTGTCTGGATTCGTGGTGAGAACTTGCCCCGGCTCAGGCTTGTGAAAGCATAAATTGGCCTGGCCAGGTATGTGAAGCAGATGACCTGGAGCCTGTGACTAGCCATAGAGACAGAAGAAGGGAAGGAAAGCTGCTCCCACACCGTGTCCACTGCCGGGACTTCCAGGACTGCTGGCCACGGAGTCTCCTTCCTGTGGTCAGATTCCCCCTCTTCTCTGGGCAGGACCGTAAAGGCCAGCCTCTGCACCCCAGTCCTGGACAGTGAGGGCTCTGGGGTTGTAAGCCCTTTGCCTTGTGGTGGAGGCCAGCCCACCGCCTCCCTTCCACAGACCACTTCACACCTGTCTTGCTTTCGTTCCCTCTTTTCTCAAGATGGTCACTCGCTCGTCCTGCCTGGAACAGAGCCCAGCGCCTGCACCAGCTCTTCACTGGGGCTGAAGGAATGAGTGAGTCCAGGGATGAGATGCTGGTCTGTCCCCACTGCCTCCCACCTCACCCGCAGTCCTGCGGCACTGGTGGGAATTGGTGGGAGTTGCCGGTGTCCGGGGGGGGTTTCCTGTTGCCGCCTCACTCACCAGTCCAGTCCCAGCAGTCAGCACAGTGCACAGCACATAGCAAGTGACGGGTGAGCCTGGTCGAAGCGATCAATGTAGTCTCAGCTTCCTGATCTTGAAGTCACCTGGCCTCTGCAAGGTGGCTTGTCAGTAATACACAAATATAGTAGCAAAAAAACATGGTTTTGGTCTGGGTTTGCCCTGCTCGTGTAAATCCCATTTCTCAGTTCTCCATTTCTGTCCTGGCTCCTAGGTTTTGTCCCTTTCTGTCACATCTGTCTCCTTTGCAAGCAGTAAAGTCAGTTCGTCCCTTCTCTGTTGTCCAATACACCTTCCTAATTCTCCCCACTTTTTTTGTGGGTGGGTACCTGGGATTGAACTCAGGGCTCAACCACTGAGCCACATCTCCAGCCCTATTTTGTGTTTTATGTAGAGACAGGGTCTCACTGAGTTGCTTAGGGCCTCACCCTTGCTGAGGCTGGCTTTGAACTCGCGATCCTCCTGCCTCAGCCTCCCTAGGTACTGGGGTTACAGGCGTGTGCCACCGTGCCTGGCTTAATTATACCTTCTTGAGCTAGAACTAGATTAATGAGGAAATCGTTTCTGCATGTTTCTCATTTTACACTATTTTTCTATTTTAGGGAGAGTTTCAACTAATTTCTTAGTAATTTCCTACTCAGTCTCTGGCTCCCTGAGACTCAGGTCTCTGCTGATCTGGTTACTCTTTTCCAACTCAGTTATCTCAGAATTCCCTCCTTTCGGTGCCGTCTCTGCTTCCCTCTGATGGAACCCTGTGTTCTCTTGGACACCCTCGTGTACCTAAGTGTTGCTGTTTTCAGTGAGCACCATCCTCCAAGACTCCTCCTTCTCTGGTTGCTCCATTCATAAAACCGGTGCAGAGACTCGCCAGCCGGCACCCACAAAGGCCCAGCTCATTTGTGCAGGTGACCACTTCCCTTTTGTTTGTGTATAGAGAGGGACTTCCTCCTCCTCAGCTGAACACTGGGTAAGCTTGGGAATGGAAAACAAGGCTTGGCCTGACAAAAGAGCCCTCCAGAGCGAGGCCCCGTCACACCAAGGCTTCAGTATGCTGTGAAGCAAGTGGTCATGAGGCAAATCAAAACTACCCTAAGATTCCACCTCACGCCAGTCAGAATGGCAATTATCAAGAACACAAACAACAATAAGTGTTGGCGAGGTTGTGGGGAAAAAGGCACGCTCATACATTGCTGGTGGAACTGCAAATTGGTTCAGCCAATCTGGAAAGCAGTATGGAGATTCCTTAGAAAACTTGGAATGGAACCACCGTTTGAGCCTGCTATCCCACTCCTAGGTCTATACCCAAAAGACTTAAAAACAGCATATTACAGTGCTGCAGCCACTTCAATGTTTATAGCAGCTCAATTCACAATAGCTAAACTGTGGAACCAACCTAGATGCCCTTCGATAGATGACTGGATAAAGAAACTGTGGTATATATACACAATGGAATATTACTCAGCAATAA